>JALMGF010000333.1:0-227500 GCA_023333645.1 Sceloporus occidentalis
GAAGTCTGCTGTGCGAGCATAAGGACACGTCCTATCTCCAACTCCATCCAAGCAGCACAAACGCGTGGCAGATCCCTCCAAAAAGGTTTACATGCCACGAAATACAGAACGAATGTCACCCAAACATCAAACGATTACATACCTGTTCAAATTCATCTGTTATTGTCTTGGGCTCTTCATGTCTCTGAAACCACATCATGTATTTGGTGTGAAACCTCCAAGATTGCTTCTTGAGGGCTTTGGCCGCCAAATACTGTGCTTTAGTGCCCTGCGTACGACAGGAATCATGATTACAGATCAATAACGTACCGCCAACGATGAAACCAGCACGCTGCGCATTTAAACATGCGTGGGACAGGTATGTGACGCCTGAATCTAAGACGAGACCAAGGATCAAAATATTTGAGGTCTTTACAGGAAGAAAAAGAGACCTGCATGGGCAGAATCCTCTATTAAGTTGTATATTACCCAATCTCTGCAGGGACAGAGTATGGAACCAAAGTTCATTCATGCAGAACCACCCACTAATATACGAGAGAGAGAATATAATCCATCCCATGCATATTAAAAGGGGCTGCCCTTTAATGCTGCCGCGTAGTAAAACCAGTATCTTTAATAAGACTCCATACATCACCAAACCCTCAAAAATTAACCGAAACAGAAGATTGGAGACCCTTGGGGTTTTTGCCGTTCAGAGCCTCGGCTTCCCCAACACCCGGAACTCGATCGTGCGGCAGGCAGTATAAAGAGCTTTGAACTCACTCGAACCCACAAGGTCCTACCTCCAGATAATAGAAGATGAAGAAGAGCGTCTCGGTGGAGAGTCGCTGATAGAATTCCACCGTGTCCGAGTGAGGCGGTGGCATCTGGTGGTGATATGGGGGTGTTGGCCATGGATTCCGGGGGAGGTACTGTCTGTTGAAGGATGTACACAGATCCTAACTAAGTAGGTTTTTAAAATGAATTGTCCATCAAAACAAGGCATTTTATCTAGTGATCTATATAGTGAATTTCTTCGATTGCGGGCAGTGCTTTCCGTTCACCCCTTCATGAGAAACAGCGTCATCGGTTACGTTAATCCAGTCATAGGAAGTAAAAATACCACTTGGGGAAGGAAGTTGTCTAAAATGTTTTTAACTTACTAGGAGCCAAATGAGGCTACCCCCCCTCCCCCCAAAGAAACAGTTTTCACTTACAAAACTGTTTGAGCCAAGTATGCAAGTTTGAAGTATCAGTGTGTGTGAATGTAATCCTCTTACATTCACACACTGATACTTCAAACTTGTATATTTGGCTCAAACCGTACAAAATCTAGGGAGAGGCTGAGCTCTAAACCAAGGATGCGATCCATTCCTGGAATGAGGCAAAGACAAGCTCCAGCATACCGTATTCTTTCAGAGTCAGACGGGTGAGGCATATGATGCCAAGCTGCATCTTCCATTGCTTGCTGATAAAGCTGATCTGTAGTAAGTGGGACAGGACCCAATGGGCACACACCCAGCGACAGCGGGATGTTCACTTCAGAAAGCTGCGTTGGGGGCTGCGTGACAGGAGGCTGCGTTGCGGTTGTAGTGATGAGGATTTCTGCCGGGACAAAACACACATTTGGTTATGGAAATGACACATTGGCCGTGTATCATTCCTTCATCGGAAGTAAGCGCCATTACTACAGCTTCATCTAATAGTGGATGGTACTTTATTATTGGATCAAGACATTCCCCTCCATCACAGTTAATTGTTCAGCGTGTACAACTCATTGGATTGTCCTAAAAAGATCTGTTTCACGTACAGTTAATTCCCTCATAGTGTTTCGGTAAAACAGGTTTAAGTAAAACGCCGTTTCCCAAACACAGCCTTCAGGGCACCCAGCAGTCGGCATTTAAAGGAGATCTCCGTCACTGAAGACACTTCATTCAAATGGAACATTACAGACATTTTCCCCAAAACGGAGTAGTAATAAGCCTCGAGGAAGAGGAAATACCCCGGGAGGGAGATACCTGCGTAACTAAAGCCAACACAACAGTTTGTACCTCGTTCAGCCAGGTGAATGGTAGGAACTTGGTCTTCTAAGCTCGATCCAATAGCTGCTCGTTCTGCCATTGATTTCAATGTACTTAGCGGCTCCGGTGCCTGTTCAACAAGAGGAGATCGGTGAGCTTAGGAGACGGACAAACGTATCGGCACAAAGGATTCGGGCAACAACAACAAGACCACAAGCACTAAAGGGTTAAAGCCACAGCCTAATTTGCTTTCAGGTAATAAGGATTTCCTCTGCTTGGCTTCTAGACGAAAAGCAGTGCCGATTCTATAGGGGGCTTCAATATTTCACAACAGGGTTTCAGAACATTTCAGAAGTTATTCATATAAACAGATATGTTTATGGCAACTGTAAAATTATTATCACGCGCCGTTTATAACGTTCTGCTTATATAAACTTGCAGTGTGGGATTCTAGCGGCAGAGCTGGAGCGGTTACGAGTCTCGAGTTGCTCGCCGATAAAGTGCCCACACGTGATATAGCAAAGCGATTATTCAGTAGAATCACATCTGTGACTGATTGACACGAGCAACGATTTCATTATAGTTGTGTGTGTGTGATCGAGATATATATCTCTATCTATATAATCTACCATATTTGCTCGATTATAAGACGACCCCCCCCCCCAATCTGAATATTAATTTAGGAAAAAAAGAGAAAAAGCCTGAATATAAGACGACCCTATAGGAAAAAAGTTTACCGGTAAATGTTAATTCATGTGAATTTTTATTTCCCTCTATTTTCCAACCTGCCCCCCAGTTATGCCTTATACCCCCCATATGCCACTGTGCCCCATGATATGCCTTTTGACCCCCTATGTGCCACTCTGCCCCATAATAGGCCTTTAACCCTCTAAATGCCAGTGGCATATAGGGGTATAAGGCATTTCTGGAGGCACAGTGGCATATAGGGAGGTTTAAGGCATTCAGGAGGCAGAGTGGCATATAGAGGGTTAAAAAGGCATTTCTGGAGGCAGAGTGGCATTAAGGGGGGTAAAAGGCATTTCACAGAGCACTCTGCCTCCAGAAATGCCTTATACCCCTATATGCCACTGGCATTTAGAGGGTTAAAAGGCCTATTATGGGGCAGAGTGGCATATAGGGAGGTTTAGGCATTCAGGAGGCATTTAACACATGGTAAACACATAGCCCCTCTAATGGCCCTCTCTCACTCCCATCACTCCAGCTGAGTGCCCCCAAACTTTTGAATGGTTGCGTGTATCGAAGGCACGCGGTTTCGCTCACCTTGATCTCTGGCGTAGAGTTGAACTGCGGCGGCCATTCAGTAGCGGCTGGCTAGGTTTTGGCTCGTTGAAGGTCGGCGTGGGTGAACTTGGAGGATTTACAGTTAAGGGCAGCAATAAACTGGGTGCAGTGCTGTTGCTACTACCACTGCTGGGCGGCGGGGGCACGCTGCTGGGCTCCTTCCTAGAGAGAAAGAAAAATATATAAATTAAAATAAAAAAGCCGGGCATCATGACATCTATATAATCTATAGTCTCCAGCGCCTACAGAAATAGACACCAGCCTGAAAACCCGAGTCCAGCGGAGGCGGCTTGTGCCGGACCCCGGCATGATTTGGTAGATTTCCTCAAGGACAGCATTTGTCCTGCATTAAGCTCAATGGAAGCAGCAAGGGGCAGCGCATGTCCGCAGCGTAACGAGGGGTTACGGAGGGCCAGTGCGGCTCTTCTAGGCACGTTAATGCGTAGATAAGCGTTTGGGGGCTCAGCGAGGAGAACTCTTATACGATACGGTGTTTCAGGCGTTAAAGCCGCTCAGGAACAGAGGAAATGGTTAAACGGCACTCGATGCGAGGTCCGGGGACGACTCTCGGCCCCCTGAAGCTTTGGGCCAGGGTACTCACGGGGTGCTGGCCGGGGGGTTGTGGATCACGGACTGGCTGGATGGCGGCTGGCCGCTGTTACTGAGAGCGGAGTCTGTAGAGTTCTCGGCCACCACCGAGCTGTAACCTGCAAAACACAAACGCACCCGGTTTGTACCAAATACCCCGTATTAACCCCGTATTAACCCTCACGTTACTTCAGCGCACAGCAACCTGCCCATCACCTCCAATCAAAGGGTACTTTACTAAAAACGTACCGGATTAACAATCTAAGGACTAATTAAGAGTCTTTACATCAGGAAAACCAGGCAGACTACAGGGGCCGAATGGGGCCAATCTGTCAGAACACTCAGGGCTTGTACTTTGATATTAATGGGGTTTTTTTTTGGCGACGTCATTGCCCACAGACCGTTCTATGTCAGGGACATTACTCTACTTCACTATAGAAGAGTCACCTCCAATGATCATAGGCGGCAGGTAGAGCTTGGCTGGCCCTGTATAATGTATAGTTTAGTCAGTTGGATTTCTTCAGTCCCCTTTGGACAATACATTACACAGGGCCAGCCCACCCTTTATAATGAATAGTTCATACACTAGTCTGCAATGACAAGCGCGAGACGGCAGCACCCCGACCATCGTCTTATAGAAGAGATTGTATACGGCGGGCAGCGATCTCCCCCCCCCCCACCGGACTCCGCAGCAAACTTCTGCTAACCGTACATTCTTGATACAACAAAATACATCAAGAAAAAGAATGCGAGATACATCCTATAATCCGGAAACACTAAAGGCAGCCGGTATATTTAAGCAGAGGTTTCAGCACAAAAAAAAAAAAAAAAAAGAAAATAAATGGAAAAAAAACCCCCCCAAAAACAAATCAAGCCCGTGAGCGCGTGAACTCGGAAGAACGTATATTATTCGGCATGTTTATGGCTCAGTTGTAGTAGTAAGCGGTGACAGAATGGCAGTCATTAAGACAGTGTCTCTCTCCCCGCATCTCTCGGAGCAGGCAGGAGAGGCGTACAGAAAAACACATGCCTTCCGACACCACCTGCTCCTCTCATCAGCCGGTTAACCCCTTAATGCCTGCAAAGTCGTGAATGTCAAGAGTGCCATGATCTGTTTAACCCTTTGGGTGGCGGGGAGGAGGCGGCAGTCATTGTAGCTTGGTGGATTACCGATACGTGGAACAGACGGGACCGGACCCCGTTTTACGGCCGCATAAAACGCGTGACATGCAGGGCTTTAAACCCCGTGCGGCTAATAAAGGGCCTGCGACCTAACCGGGAATCCCAGCGTGAGTCACCATCTGCGTCTCACTTAGGAGACGATCCCCACCCCCAATCATTTTAAATTCAACCGAACACCAAGTGATATCAAACAGCCTTCAAATAAAACAAACCGCCAGTTACACAACGCACACTCCAGGGCCTTTTAAAGGGGTTCTTTTCAAATCAAACTCAAAACCCTTATTTCAGCTGCACACTCTGTGGCTTCTCTCCGGTAAGAGCGGTACTTGCCAAGTGCCCTAAGATCGGTGGTTTTAAGTCATGGCTGTCAAAAGCCCCCTAACAGTTTAACCAGCACAGGTGAAGCGTCAGGAAACAACCCGGGACGCGAGGAGCAACGGGGAACACAAAGTGTTAAAGGGCCGGGTTAGGGAGCCGCTGCCTTAAGTCATGCTACACGCTAATAATGACATGTTTAAATACAGGCTAAAAATAGCGTGTACAACACCTACGAAACAGCGCATAAAGTAAATCTAAACAACAAGGGGACCGGAGACCCCATTACTGCATAAACATGAGGATCCTGGACCGGTAAAAGATATTTTAAACGGGGAAATCTCCCGCTTCCATAACATTCAAAGTATCAGCCGAGTTCATGGCTTCCATCTGCGGGTTCACCAGAAACTGCCCGGGAGAAGCAGGAACGAGGCGTTTACCTTTCTTGGAGCTCATCATGCTACCGGCACGCAAGCTCGTTAGCCGACTCCTCTCCTGGAACACATTCCCTCGCCTGCACCGGTTAGGAAGACCACAGAGCAGGCAGGCAAACCAGGAAGTAGCGGCCAGGTGCATGCTGGGAGGTATTATTGGATGCTGGGAGGGGCTGGGCACATGTTTTTACGGCACACCCCCTTTAACCAGGGCGGGGCAAAGCAAGGAGCGGCTTTAATTGGCTCGTTGTCTCATCGTTAGCACAATGAACCCAAGCTGCCTGGCTGCGCTGCTGGGGAGGACTGAGATGTCTGATCAGTTTGTATTTCTGAATCATTTCTGCTCTGTGTGTAGAGGAGGTAACTCCGTCCAGGGAACGGCACAACCGGGGAACCAAGTGGGGTTCATTCGCCTCATTCAACAGCCCTGATTTAACTATGAAGTGAAATGAAGTTAAAGGGGTAACGCGGAGAAAGGGTTTCTCAGTTAACTATGCAGTCTCCAGGGCCAACCCTTCCCGTGCCAAATGCAGAATGAAGCGGGTGACCTCTTTAGTGAATAAACCCCTGCAGGATCTCCCAGCCATAACCTGCTCGTCAGTAAATGCACAGCCAGCTCTACGTGCAGAACGGCGGCAGCGCAGAGCCCCCCATCCTCGCGTGAGAACAAAACTCAAACTCAGCTGCAGGTGAGATGAACGACATCCCACCGCAAAGTGTCTCATACAGTCTCCTGCCTGTCTCTAAAGAGAGAGACAGACAGCCAGAGACAGAGAGAGAGACGGACAGACCGCTTCTATAGCAGGCGACACGAAAAAAAGCTTCCGGGGCAGCAGCAAAGACAATGATATATAAATGCCTGCGCGAGACGCGTCCATATCAGACATTTCAGAGAAAGGGTGGAAATCTACCAAAAACATCATTCTATACAAAAGAAACATCGCAACGACATCACGCTGACATCACGCCAGCACCACCGCCCCAACACATTCATATTAAAGATACGCACCGACAACCCTGCTAAAATAAATCCAATAAAACTTAAAGAACGAAGCCTGCTCAGACACACGGCGCCGGCAGCGAGTCCTTGCCCATGCGCAGCGCTGAATGCATCTCCCTCTGTATGTACAGAGAAGGTTCCGATCGTTACCTTCTATGCATTTGGATTACAAAAGGAAATGTTACGAGGGATATACATTAGATATAAACATTAGAGCGCACAGCGCGGCTGGAGTGCAGGAAGGCCTCTTCGTACACGGATAATTCTGGGACCCCCGCTGGCCCTGGCCCGTATATCCCTGCGGCATCCACCAAACAAATCCAAAACACATACTACGAAGAAACGCCACCTTCCTCAAAACCAAATCAATCTGCACGTTCCCCCGATCGCCACCAAGCGTGAAAACCCCACTCATTTCCACAGAACGGAGAGAAAATCGAGGGTTTGCCTCGTTGACATTCTCCGTTGCCGCGAACACACATGCGCTTAAGCGCTCCTTACTTGTGGCTCCGTTCTGCTTGCTCGAGTTCTGCTGGGCGCTGGGTGGCCTCGGCTGGGAGGCGTTTGTGTTGGACGGCGGGGGTGCCACCGCCTGTGCGTACGGGGTGGGTGTACCAGGCGTGTGCGCTGCGGTTGGGTTGTTTTTGCCGCTGCTCCCGCTATTGCTGCCCGTGCTGCTGCTGCTGCTGCTGTTGCTGCTGCTGTTAGATACGGCCCCATTGCTGTTGGTTCCCGGCCCGTTCCCAAGAGAAGACGATGTGCTGGAATTGCTTCCTATTTGGTAACTTGTAGTCACAGCCGGGGACAGCGGATGGTGGTTGTTGTGAACGCTTTTTGAGCCATTCTTTGCAGGAGACTAAATTACAAAAACAAGAGAAAATGTAAAAAAAAAAAAAAAAAAACCCACTAATATATTTACTGCATCAAGGATGCTTCAAAAGTGGATTGACGTGGCCTGCAATGTGATACACTATGTAAAGATCTGAGCCCTGATTGGCTAGCTACGTTAAGCTGCACAGCACTACAGGGTCTACCTATACCGTGCGGCCAAAGTAGCACTAAAGGTTCTGTTTACTTAGTAGCCACGTGACACAGATACAGGAGCCAATGCCTTACATAAAGCCCCTGCGTTGCTTTTCTGCAATTGCTTCTGGTTTATCACATGAAACAAGAACGGTTACTCACACATAACTAAGTGTTCACTCACCATATAACGTGTGTTTTGAACCCAACCCCCCTTTACACTTCTAAAACAAATCCAAAGGGATGCTGAATTATTAGCCAACGGCAAAAAAACTGAGCCACATTCTTGGTGTGCAACACAAGGCAGCCAAGAAATAGGAATGGAAGCGTAAGATTATTAAACATATCCACCCTCTACATCCACAAAGTGAGAACATAGTAATAATATTAATAATAATAATAGATAATAATACGACGGCCGGCGCGCTTCCACAACACCCACCTGACTAATTTCACTGTCTGTCGATCGGCCCCGAACCTTTTTATCATCTTCCGAATTTTCCTAAGGAAAAGAAAGCAATATTCAAATGAGTCCAAGAAACGCGAAGCAACTCCTGCGCCTTTTCGCACCACCTATTAAACATTTTAATGGCTCCAGGAACTGAATGCGCCCCCCCCATTAGATATAGAGAAACAATGCCTACAATGCAATTGGAAACCACCGAGTACGAGCGAGCAGAAGCGCTCTAATAGGAGTCACAGAAGAAGTCATCACAGAAAAAGAAGTCGCAGAAAAAGAAGTGTCAGGAGTCACAGAAAAAGTTGTGGTCGTCACAGAAAAAGAAGTCGTCACAGAAGAAAAAGGAGTCACAGAAGAATAACTCACATAAGGTGACAAATCTATTGGGGTTTATTCAACATTGTGGTAGTTTGAAGAAAGCCTGGGGCTTCTTTACTCTGCATGATGTAGGGCCAGCTTAGCCCTCCTTGCTAGGGAAATTAGCTTGAGACAGATCTTCATAATGCATAATAACCGTCCCTGCGTCATCTGCCACGGATCAGCTCCATCCCAGAGATGTTGACATTGTGTGAATTATTATTAAAATGATTTCCTTCCCCGTGGTAACTTACCGTGGTACAGTTGGCCGGACTGGGTGGGATAGGGGAACTGGATGTAGTTGAGGTGGGAGTGCTGCTAGATTGGTTAAAGATCTCATCCTCCATGTGACTGTGGCTTGGCGGGGAAGTAGCTACCAGCGCCTGTGCTGGAAGAGAGAAAAAAAACCCCAAAAACGATTGAGAACGCGCACTGCGAAAGATATGAACATCAGGACTGGAAGGAACCAGAAACTAACGACGTCTCACTAAAGCTGGAGATTCTTTTTAGTAAACTTAATCCATCACTGCATAGTTTTATATGAAATTCACAGAATGTGTACATTAACCAGTTTTCAATTATTATTTATGAAACAGTTAAATTAAACTAAGAAACGCATAAAAAAAAAGGAATCAATGTGATCTGTAAAATATGCCCAGTGCTAACATTTTCTACAATTAATTGCAGAGTACCTTTAGCGGACTTGCAAGCTATACCGTGGTAGGTTAAAACCCATTATTAATTATATTCTGAAGGTTCACTGTGATGAAAGAACAGCGTTTCCCTATTGCTCTGCTTGCTAAATCTTGAATATCGATGTATATTTCTGTATTTGGCGGCGCAAAACCACGTTCTACTGTTTCCGGAGCTACTTACGAATGTCTTCTAAATCAAGGTCATCGTACAGGAACTCATTCTCCTCGAAGTCAGGGTCTTGGGAAGAGTCCACATAATACTCGACATCGTCTTTGATCTTCCGGATCGCATCCACATTGATGGAGTCGTTGTCCAACATTCGCAGAATGGTCTCCAGCATCCGGATGTGGTACCTATGCTTCTCTATGTGCCGCTTCAGCCCCTCTATCCTGTCCTGCTTCTGCTGGCAGAGACACAAAATGTGCCGCAAAGAAAAAAAAAAGAAAAAAAAGCACACAACGGACGTTAATCCCTTTTTCTTATCACCTCTCAAAGGTCATTCGCCAGCCGTGCACTCGGGACCCAAACCAGTAATGGATACAAACATTTGGCAAACGCTTCACATTTATATGAATATTCGAAGCCCGTTGCAATCACATGCGCCGGTTTTTCAGGCGGTTCTAATGAACTAATCTAGGTATTAAGGCTAGACACTGATTGCACCTTTCAGAAATCCCCCAAGAGCAATACGGTGAGTGGCATTTCAGGAGTCCCACAACGGCAAACAGATTAAACTCACATCCTTATCTCCTTTCTTTTTTCTTGTTTGTACCGACAAAGATTCCACCTCGCTTTCAAACTGATCAACTCCCATGTTCAACGCGTCGATCGTGCTCTGTGTGAAAACAAGTAGAAACAGAGCTTTAGACATTCGTCTCTTCTTCATGGCAAAAACAGCAGTCGTTCACAAATCAGACAACAATATATCTCCCCCGCCCCGCCAGCCCTCGCTGCCTCATGTATCACGGTAGAGGTAAGCTGCTGGGACCCCAGACTAGACAACGACAAAGGATTTCCTAACCCCTTAAGGACAATGCATTGTGAGGCCGTACATGTATGGGCTTTGTCATGAAGGGGAAAGCAAAAATGGTCTAATGGCTTCCAAGGCGCAGAGGTCACCTTCCCTTAAAGACCATCAGAAACAGACAAGAAAGCCAAGTCCTGGATAGAAAATCCGTTCACTTCCACTCCAGTATTTAGTTGGGTTGTTGTGAGCCAAGCTAATAAAATATAACTGAGTAATTAATTCTGTAATACATCGAAAAGGCCACATATCAATCATCAAGTAATAGATCTTACCGTTAGCCACTGGCCAACCTCTTCCTTCTCTTTCTGGGCTGGGTCGACCTTCTGAGCGAGACCAAGTCCTTCCTTGGAGTACGCTTTCGTCTTCGTCTCCCTCTCTACTACTTTAAACCTTTCCATTTGCTGAAAGAAAGTTATTTGGGTGCACTTGAAATAAATGTAAAATTCCAAGATCTTCATGTTTGCCCAGGCGACTACGACTTAGGATGATTCTGACTACATCACGCTACCGTCTACATGAGAAGTACACCGCACCGTTACACGAATCCCCATAGGAGATCATACGCGTTTACTTACGGTTTCTATTAGCTTCCGGTTGTCAATAAGCTGCCTTTTGTCTTTGATCTCATTTGATGCTACCCATGTCTTTATTTGGTCCCGCAATCTCTGTACAAAATAATGGGGAAAAAAATAATAAATTTAGCACATTTCATTTCTGGAGAGGACAGATCCAGGGCGTCTAGAACTAAATCAGAGGAAGTCTTCAAAGACAAAAAAAATATCGGAGAAATTCTACAGCCGGGGTTTTTATTTACACATTACACAGATATATATATATATATATATATATTCTAAAGGAGTATTTTCATTTTTATCCCTGAATTCAGAGTTAAAAAATCAGCGCCCAGAAGTCATATTTCTTGGGATTCCAAAAGGTAATTTAAGAGGATGAAACAGACTGAACAACCTGTAGCTTCTTAATCTCCTTCTTCAAGTCTGCTTCATACTTCTCTTTCTGGTTGGCATTTGCTGCATTGTGAAGCTGGAAAGTAAAAAAATAAACACATTTGAGTAAATTTTCCCCACAGCTGAAAAACAAGAACTTCAAACGTCATTTTCCTTTCACTTCTTCCAAATAGTGAGAATTTTTTTTTTTTGTTCATTTTAATCATTAATAAAACACGTGAAAGTTACAAACATTCACTGCCCAAAATCATTTGCAGCGCTTCTTTGAGACGAAGATTCCAGAAAATGTGACTGCCTTTTCAAGTTATTCGACAAATGTTTTGTTGGCAACTTAAAACCATGTAAAGACCGATATATTTTTTATCATAAATGCAAAACACTTTTAAAGCTGGAGGCGACATAATTTAAAACGCGGCATGGATTTTCCCCGCACATAATCTCAAGTTAACCCCTTAATGGACCTGATACGGGCTCAAAATGCATTCTTTTCAATGGGTTTAGGGACCGCCCATTGTCCTTAAGGGGTTAACAACAAAAAAAACAACAATGCTTACAGTATTGCTAATTTAGCATTATCACTTGCACGTTAGCGTTGCTGATTTCTGTCTGGTTAGAACACACGTTTGGCTATTTGAATGCATTACATGCTTTCTCTATTCCCGTCATTCGCCATTAGATGACAAGCAAGGGGACAAAGTACATATTTTTGACATACAGTCAGCGGCAAAACACAACAGACATACGACACTGTAAGGCTGGGACTGGGTGTCGGGCATACCGAGCACTTGGCGCGCGGGTACCCGGGAAGCGTGGCATGCGGCTGCGCGTCTGTGGTTTATCTGCTTAACGGGCAAACGAACGGAATAAGAGCACAAGAGAACCTTTATAAATAAACCAATCCCGTTCCCGGGATCAAAAAATACCCTTATTATGACCCCACCCTAAAACATGACTTTTATTAATACGTTTATTAAAAGGTATAACCAAAAAAAAAGATTTTTAAAAACACCAGCGTCACCAGTCCTACCATGAAAGGTATCCGTCACAGTAACATGAGCCCTGTAACACTAATATTAGGTCATACATACTGTTGATGGCTGCAGTCCTAACAACAGAAATAATTCAATTATGACCAGTGACGGAGGCTAATTAAAAACTCAGACAAGTAGCCCCCCTTTATGTTACCTTTTGCCAGATGTCTTCAAACTGCTCAACTCCTTCCGAAACCTTTTTCAAACACCGATCAATCTCGCCTGAAAGAGCGACAACGTGAATGTAGCAAAGACATGCAGTGCAGCATTTATCAAATTAATGTAGTTGATCATAACATAGATAATAATAAAGCCAAAGCTGGATACATCCATACTGCTCTCAGATCGGTAGGATCCATACTGCACTTTATGGTTAAAACTATAGATTTCTCTCCCAGGAGCTAAACCTCAAATCCAAACCCATTCAGAGATCAAGAAGGTGGCTCAATCCATGGTCCAGGTTCTTTTATTAGAAAAAACACCCCGACTCCCTTTATAACCTCACTTAAAAAGGAGGTACAAATGAAGTAAAGGACGCTGGATCTCGGCCATAAACAGAACTGTCCTACCCTGTAGTTTTCTTTTATCCGCCATATTTCCTTCACTAGAGATGGGTTTTCTTCATACTTTACAAAAGCAGGATGCTGAACGGCAGAAAAAGAATAAAAAAGATTTCGTTATAAAGTGCTGGAACCTTCCAAACGCTTCCCGCTACGGATCAGTAACGTGATAGACACAAGTCGACGAAACAAATAATAAAGCGGTGACCACATGCAATGTCCAGGTATGTTTGGATGTTTTTATTTTTACAGATGCCTCTTTTCATTAAAAAGATTAATTTTAATAGGGATTTTGAAAATTGTTACTACCCACAAATTAAATTACTATTTTGTTAAGTGTTATATTAAAAAAAAAATGCTTACAAAATAATAAAAAAAATTTATTTCTCTGCCTTTACCTTTGCACTTGCTCAGCAGAGGCCGAGTGACTTGACCACAGGGGCTACGAGAGACACCCGATGATAGCCTAACGGAAGAGAGAAACAACGATCCTACTTAGCTTTCCTTCCACAGTAACTGGACGTTGCTTTATTGCGGGCGAGCTGGCGGACTTGCGGTAATATACCTACCTACTTAGCAGGCAGGGTTCTACACTTGAAGCTGCAAGCAAGAGAAAATAGCTATCAGCTGAGGTCCGTTCTCAATGAACCACAGACCCTCTGCTGGAAGGGTTAACGTTCTCAATGAACTACAGACCCTCTGCTGGAAGGGTTAACGTTCTCAATGAACTACAGACCCTCTGCTGGAAGGGTTAACGTTCTCAACGAACTACAGACCCTCTGCTGGAAGGGTTAACGTTCTCAACGAACTACAGACCCTCTGCTGGAAGGGTTAAGTTGAAACGCAGCTCCTACTTCTGCGGAAAAGGAACCTGTCCGCGCCGATGCATTAAAACCATTAGTGGAGGGTCCACAGAGTGAAAAGTTAATATTTAAATATTTGAGAAGCAATAAGAATAATTAAACCCAAAAACAAGGCATTTAGAGACCAGGCCTTATGTATTATTACAACGGGCCATATTAACCCATTTGTAGCCTCGGGTGCTCAGAGCAATAAAGGGAATGTTTCGGATGCTGTTAGAATATTTACGCCTATATAATGCAAGCACTTTTGTCAACACTGGCATTGAATTCCAAACGCCACTGAATCGCCAAAGTACTTTAGGCCATGTGTATGAGAATTAAAGTAATTAGTATGCTATAAACAACTTTTTTTTTTTTTTATAGAAACCTTTTGAGCCCTGCGGGGGTAAGCTCGCTCGCTCGCTCTCACGCTAGCTGCCGAAGTGTAAACCACAAGACGTGTTATGCAACAAGAAAAAGAATACGTTCTGCGTGGAAGGGTACGCGGTTCTCAAAGAGGGGGGATTTTCACACTTACCTCTCGTTGTGACTCTTGGTACATGGGCAACAGATATCCTAAGTGCATTGGTACACCACCTACCTTACGGAAGAGGAAAGAAAAGAAAAAGTTAACTTTAAAACCCTTATAACTGCAAGGTGCATGGTTTACTATTTTTAAGATCTGCCTCGACAAAGAGAGACACAGAACTGTGTAACATCCCAGTGCCTTGGGCTTTGAGGATTTCCCTGCTTTGGTCCATCAGTCTGATCCCCCTGGTGTGGATGTCGACCCCGTCCTGTGTTAACCTGAAACATCCCAGCCTATCGCTGGGCTATAAATACCAGATAAAGAAGCGAGTCTAATTAAACCTGGGCGAGCGGTGCGATCATCCCAGGCTTTGAGCCACCAATAGAAGGTAAATTAATAGCCACTTTATCCGTAACGACAGCCTGCCTTAGTTACTCTAATGCATTCACTGCTAGATGCCAAGATATACCTGAAGATATTTATGACTCTGACTTTGAATGCGATTTAGCGAGTGGATTTTTATGACCTGACCACGACAGAAGGAAAACGTATCTGTCTGCAGTAATGCCTCGCGGACTTCGGCCTCGTCTGTTATGCAGGAGTTATGTCTATACCACCCTTGCTTAAAGTCAGTCGCTGCGCAGTCTAGCGCTTGGGAAGTAATGCTCTCTATTCGTTGCCACAGGAAGATATGAAGAGGAAAAAAAAAGAATCGTCATCAGATTAAAATTTGGAGAAAAAGAAAAAAAAACAAAAAACTGCTGGACCGCTAATAAATAAATAAATAAATATACAAAACACACTATATATAAAGTAATTGTTTTGTTAAATATTGCCCTTAATAATGCTTTATGAAGCCAGTACATACAAAAATATTACATCATTCTCTCCACAGCGTGGTTGCCTCCGTCATCCTATTACAATTACTACGGCACATATAATAGAGAGCCAGTCCTAAACCATCATCCACTGAGGCGTCAGCGGCGAGGTACACTTTAGGTAGGATTTAATCAAAATCCTGATGGTACCATCCCCACGAGGGCCGGATCCAAGGATTGGTTCTGTCAATGATCCGCGCGTGTGGGAAGAATAACCTAAAGTGTTTGCTCAACTGGCTCCAAAGGGATGACTCCTTAAGCGATAAACACTTCATCTGTGAAACGTCATCTTTCAGAAGGTGTCAAAACCCATTTAAAAGGAACAACCCAAACATCTTGTGATAAACATTCAACAGCAAAGGAAAGAACAGCTGAACCCAGATTGTTGTTTTAAAGCCGTGCGGAGCTCTCCTCCGGTATTCACCAAAAACATTACCCCAAACGCTAACAGCTGACCAAAATACCTCTTCTAGATGGGACTCGGAGCATCCTCCCCAAAACACTAATTAGAGGAGGTGTGAAGTGCGGTTTGCTGGCCGAGATATAGGGTCCGAGGTGCTGTTATCTGAAAACCACTCGAGCTTCACAAATACCGCCGGCTTCGCTGATCAGATTCCATATAGATCCATTTGGAAAAGTGAGGGTGGCTGTTAAATGCCACAACAAGACTTGCCAAATGAGTGTAGAATTGAGTAAGTTGTCAGCTTGGATTAAGTAACTTGGTGTTTGAAGTGCTGCCCCTATAAAGTCAGACATAGCAGCAGCGTCCAATACGCTTCGCTAAAATAAAAGCTTTACGAAGGTCGCCAACGGTTTCTACCCAACGCCTATGGTACTTTAGCACAAAATCCCTTTGGGATGCAAGGGTTAAACTCCTAGATTGCCTCCAGAGTGGGAGGGGCCAGCGGTTATAAAAGGGGACATTTTATTGGGTTTTCGGTTTTTCACCTGCAGAACCAATCGTGATGGCCAAGAGGATCCAGGCACAGCACCACCACACTAGCAGCAGCGGTCCAAGTTGTGGAGAAGCTCTTGCTCTGGATCGCATCCTCATCCATGGACGGGAGAATGACCTCCTCCGCCAGGTAAGCCGGCCAGATGGTCTCAGCTAAATAATTCTTCAAATGGCGAACTAACATTTTTGTTAGTAGAAAAAAAAACATCTAAAAAAAATGCAGATGCCCCCCCTCGTCTCAGAAAACAAGGACACGATGGGGAGAATTACTGAATGCCCCGAACTAACCCCAAACCGTGACAAGCCAGACCAAGCTAACAACGCCCCCGGTAGATATCCGGCCGCTAAGTAAGCAAGTTGGTGAAGTCTTCTTTTAAGATCGCAATACCGGGTTAGACGTTGGCGGCTAGAATAGTCTCAACAACTACGATCTCCTAAAACTTGTTTAACCAAGCCGAGTAAATCACAGATTCCCCCCATGGGTCCTGCTTTCCATGTGTTGCATCAACTCAGTAACAACAAATCCTATGCGGGGGAGACTGCTGAGGCTACCTGTAACAAACTGCCAAAAGCGGATACGTGAATATTTTCAAAAACAATACAACTGAAACGGAAAATAATGCAGATTTAAAGGCAGACCTTTCAAAGCATTAGCCGTGAAACGGTTAACAACATCCTGGCATCCTCTACTGTAAATCAGGTCCGGTCCCTACATATTAACCCCTCAGCGCAGAACAGTCTGCATTCACCAACTACACGAAAGGAACTAGGACATCAACACCTAGACGTAGTTATTTAAGTCATCACAACAAGAGTATTTCAACGTATAGATTATAGGAAGCCCTGATTACGCATGGAAACTATAATACCTTAACCTCCATCACCCAGACCGTTAATAACTGTAGCTCTTACCGGACACCTGTACAAGCGCCTGCATACAAGACACGCCGACAACTCCTAACCAAAACTCAAGCCGCCGGGGGGGGGCTGGCAAGTACAGCCGTCATCCATAACATGCCAACCGCTGCTTGATGGGGGGTCGCTGCTCGGCTCCGATCTACCAGCAAAGGGGCAACGGGTCTGATCTCCAATAGTTACCTTCTTTCGCAATGCGGGGTGCGATGAAGCCCTCGATCTGCTGCTGCCTTCTCCTTAAACTTTGAAGAGTTTACACTGACTACTTGAAACAGATCCTGCTCATCATAAACATTATATATATATATATATATATATACGTACATACACACACGGATATGCATATCTAAACATCAGTACACTAAAGACTTACAAACATACCCTATAGATCTTGACATGCGGAAAAATGCAGTAAAACCTAGAAGACTGTAAGGAAGAAAGGATTATTATTATTATATACAGTTCACAGGAAATCGCACCTATAGATCTACTGAACGCACATATGTTTAACCAGGATCAGACTGATTGGCACCAAGCACCCCAGCTCCTTCCATACCCTCATCCTACTTAAACCCCCCTCACAGGTACCAAAAGAACCCCGTCTCTCTATTAGGCCCCAGGCCTGTGCAGCTCTCCCCCCTCTCCCCTATAGTAAAATACAGGTAGGGGCCCAGGTGGGCCACCTTTTTATTAAAAATAGAGAGAACAGAGGTGAAGAAGCAGCTCTCACCGCCCCCAGAAGGATGGAGAAAGGTGGGGGAAAGCCGCTTCCGGTTTGAGGGTTGTTTTGGGTCTATTTTTCCAACGTTAATTATTTTATGACCAATGGTATTCTAAAAACAAGGAGCTCGTCTCCCGAGGAGGGGGCGAGAAAACAAGTTAATTGGTTGCATAGGCTTTAGGAGCTTATTTATTGCCTCTTTCGCTCTCCGTCCACAGCTCGGTGGGATCCAAAATGGCGGCGACGGGCTCGGCCTCCCCCTTCTCTCGCTCGTTTGCTCTCTTTCCCTGTCTTTCACTCTCCTCAGCGGAGTGGATTAGTCACACCCACTCCACACGTGTTCTGAATTTCGATTGGCCTGTGAAGACGTCAATCCTTCAAAGTCTTGGCGGGTATTGGTCAGTGGAGCGGTCAGTATTCTCAGCCCGCGTTCGTCCAATTTTCTATTGGTGGTGACCGCGAGCAAAAGAGGAGGAACTGCGCTCTTCCACTGGACAACGAAACGTCAATCAAAACCATAGAGAGGACAGAGGAGAGGTGGGCGTGTTTATCATGGCTGAACTTAATTGGTTATTGGCTATAAAAGACGTCAATATAAAGCGCATAGCGTAGGACGCGCGGCTGATTTGATGACCCGAGTGTCAATCTCAGCTAGTAAGTAAAGGAAGCGAGCCTGATTGGCCATGCGGGGATACAGTGTTACCTGAGGCAGCAGGGTTTTATTTTGCGGAGGGAATACTCGGAAGGCGGGATTACAAATTGATTGGACAACGAACGTGTCAGTCACGAGCCCTTATGATAACGGTTACAAGATGCCTTGCCAGCCACCGGAGATCACAAAGTACAAGCGGCGGCGGCGGCGACTGCTCTGTAATTGGTAAAGAGATCTATCAATCAGGGGGATTTCTGGCAGCGGATTGGCTAGATGAACACATGAGGCGTTTCGTTTAGCTATTTATTGTGATAAATTGTGCAGCTTTTACAACAATTCATAAATCTACCCCCTGGCCCTAGGGGGCGTGACAGTCCATCTTTAGGTCCCAAATCTCTCCCAACCCCCCCCCCCGTTTCCTCTCCTGATCCCAAGAATGGCTGGGAAATGTTTTATAAAAGACTTAAGTAAAATACATTCAAAATCAATGATTTAAATGTCTGTTACATAAATAGCAATATGTAGGTAAAAAAAAAAAATCACACGTCCTGTTAAGCCCCACCCACTGTTCTATCTAACCACACCCCTTAAATGCGATACCCGTCACCGGACGCTGGAGAATGAATCGTGATGTCAGGATCACTATCCAGAGTCCAGCTGAGCTCTGCCTCTCCCGAGAACCCCCCAAAACTGGTGAGAGCCCCCCTTAAGTGGACACCCCAGTCATCATATGCATTTAATGCGTACACTAGCCGAGGTCGACCTTGCAATAGAATGGGGGGGGATTCTGCAGAATCCCTCCACACGCATTTACCCCTTCGAGGAGGCCGCGGTTACATTTCGCCGACACCATAATCCGTTGGAAGAGCCGACGGATACGGCTCCATCTTTGTGGAGATTCCGTTCTCGCCCGCTTTACACCGTCCATGAAAAGGATATTGGACTACAGGCTCGGTGCGAAGCGGTAACGCGTTCTCCCATTAAACAGATGTAAAGGGGGGGGGACTTTATTGCGAGCTCCATTTATATAAAGTTTTAGAGCTTGTTTATTTTTTTTCGTCCTGGAGATGCCAACAAACGGGAAAGTCTTCTGCAGCCGTGACAGTCCGGGTCACCGCGCACGGCCGTCAAACGCTCTGAAACAAAGAACTTCCCATTCACATAGACGAAGCCAGACTGATATACAAACAGACGATGAGCCCACTTTGTCAGATGATGACGACGGGGTAGCTAACAATAAGAGGAGCCATGGAGCTGGAATCGGGATCAGACCGCTACTACTTCTGCATAGAACACCAGGACTAGACTCCATAATATACTCAACGGCCGGCGTACAGCGGCTTAAATACAACAGGTTTCGGTCAATCCCCAGGAAAACAGCCGACGGCAGGACAGGAGCTCACCGCCAGTCCATTGAACAGATCGTTCAATGGACTGGCGGTGAGCTCCTGTCCTCCTGTCCTGGCGCTGAGCTCCTGTCCTCGCGTTTTTGGCTTCAGGCAAAAACTAAATTTTTTACAGAGATATAAGCAGACCGCTCTAAATGAAGACTTATTCGTTTAATTTTTCTGAATGACATAAAAACCGTATATCGTTATCAAACAAACAAATCCTGCGCGTCACCGGAACAAGATGTATGTACATTTCCATCAACGAGCCGTCCTGTACAGCCCACGTTAAAGCAGCACAGTTTAATCGATCTGCACATGCAGCCTTCGGGACTTTTTTTTTTTTGCCCCCATCCTCTGCATGAAAGCCCTTTCCCCAGCAGCGATACAATATATATAAATCTAATTAAAACACAGTTTAAGCCGAACACTTGCTGTGGGTCTGACTTGCTCGTGATTACCCTTAGAACCAAAGCCCACCAATAATAGCCGCCGTCGAAAGCTATATAGATAACCCTTTCCGATGGTACCTGCCACAAATAATGCACATTTAAGCCCTACATTAAAAAAAACAAATCAGACATTTTATTAAGTTTCATGTGGGGCACTTAAATTATATTTTTCAGTACTTCCAATATTCTCCAAAATAAAAGTATAAATCATACAATCCTCTTCCCGTAACGTTTAAAAACAAGACAAGTGTTCTGCTGGATCCAGGTCTCTATGAAAAGCATGCGGCACGCGATCCTCTCCGAATCCGGTTACTCCAGAAGGGGTTCAACACTGGATTCCGGGTCCTTTGTTTCCAAGTCACACCAATTTAACACATACTCTAGGTCGGACATCTCCCGCAGCAGGTATCTGATCTACTCTTCGTTGTGCCGGATTGTTGAGCAGACGTCCCGCTAGTAACAAAGATTCAAGTCTAGAGAGTGCGTGCCGGCCTCACTGCGTCATGGTGCCGCTCTTCTCATTCTTCACTTTGAGAAATTCCGCCATGCTGGAAAAATACTTCTGGTTCGCTTCTGCCACTTTCTTCTCAGCTGCCTGAGGGTTAACAATCTCTAATCCCTACAAGAAACACGGCATTGTGATTAAAGCATCGCTCAATGAACACGCTGGTATAGGCAGATAGACTTTAGTACAAGGGTGTCCAACCTGCCGCAGGACTACATATCCCATACTCCTCTGCCAGCCCCTTAGCTGAGCATTATGGGCGACTTAGTCCTGCAGCAGCTGGAGGGCCGCAGGTTGGACAACCATGCTTTACTATAAGGGGGTGATTCACTAAGTACCAGGTTGCAAGAGAGAACATTTCTCCTGTCTCGTTCCATCCAATCTCACAAGAACCCGCTTAGTTACCCTGCCAAGGACTTCCTTTAATCCCAATGATCTCTAGTACACAAGAGCCGGCGCTCTCCTCCGCCCGTACTAGTAGTTCTCAACATGTTATTAATGTTCTTGTACCCTCTATAAAATGTTTTATCCTGTTCCGACTATATGCCTAGCTCACCCTTACTCCTAAACCCTGAAGGAATACGGGAGATTTGCTGATCTCTTTACTTGCTAATCAGAACCAGCTTGGCAAGCGAAAGCTCCCTAGGTCCGCTAGAAATCACTTCTGCGGATCGGTGCGTGCCACTCGAATGGTAATCAGGCACGTCACGGTTAAAAGGGGCTGCTGGAAGACGATACTACATTTTATCTAAATCTATGAACAAATAAGCCTTGGTATGATTCCTATACAACATGTTTAATTACCGCATTCATTACACGTTACAACATAAAACGCTCACCTGAAGAGGCGTGAAAGCAACGCTGGACGCGGTACCTGAAGACCGGTCCCTGACGGTAGACTTGCCCCCGTACACCATGCTCTGTTTTTGGAGTGTGCGCTGTGAAGGGTAATAGAAGCCAGTTAGATGTGGACGTGTAAGAATGTAAATGAGTTAAGGAAAGCATGTAGAATGGGGGGGGGGGGGGGGCGATCTTATACTGCTCTGTGACATCACAGGTTTAAATGTGTGACACAATATGCAATCACCATATTGTTGTACGGTCTAGAGATGTCACTGGCACCCCAAGTACTTTCGTAAAGTCTACTTGAACGCGACCTTACTATGCACATATGATCAGTCAATCTCCCGCTGTCCGGGGGGCCGTACCTGCAAGGTTTTGGAGATTCTGGCCTTAGTGGCATCGTTGACTTGAGCCTGTCGTATCCGGCCACTTCCAGACTTCCCGAGATGTCCTAGACTGAAACCCAGATCTTCCTGATAAGCATCTTCTTCAATCTAAAATAAAAAAAAACAATTCCACGTTCTTGCAGTCAACTCCTTATGTCACGATATACTGAGAATCAAACCGGAAGCCTTCCAAAGCTTTAGTAATAGACTGAAATTTGGCCCTCCTTACTTCGTTTCTGTCAAAATTGTTGTTCTGGACCACCTACGTCCCGCTTACCTGTTGTACATCTCTTCAGAATATGATGAAGCGCAGCTACATTGGCCAATTAATATAAAATATGGTTTTAACCAGACTTTTGGACACGTTACCCTCCTTGTTTTCATAGCACGCGTTTATCCAACGCACACATTGCTTGTTATCCTCCATTAGCTGCTTGCTAAACATTTTACACAACTTTTGCTTGCAGAGATCACACATGGCAATGTAAACACACACACCCCATACCTCGCCAAAGCTCATTCTGTTGGCTTGTTTACGAATCTCCGTTAGTCCCAGACGTTCCTTCATTTTTCTGTACCTGAAAGGGTAAAACGCATTGCTTGGTGTTGGTTTCCTTAAGACAGACATCAGCTTGAAAGCGTCGGTACCCTAGCTGCTCACCTACGCCCGCCACGTTTCTTTCTTTGCCCATCAAGGGGAGCTGGCAGAGGTTTCACTTGTTTGACCGGAGGGGGTTCTTGCCACTTGTCAAATTTACGTTCAATCTCTTCTTTTAGGTCATAACCAACCTGAAGCAAGTATAAGAGGCCAGCGATAAAGTGAATAACGGATAACCTGATGCTTTCCCTCCTGGCTCACATTTCATATACCGGTGTACCAGTGATTTGGTGGTTCTTGCTGATTAACTTAAAGAGCTACCCCCCCTTTTTATTAGATGCAAGCTTGCCTGTGTCGGTGTGGAAATGTATTTTTATAGTATCACAAGGACAGGGGAGAAAAAAAAAATAATAAATAAATAATAAAAAAAAAATATATATATATATTCCGCCCACCTCAGATCTGCGTAATTATTCCTATAAAAACCAATTTCTAGGAAAATAAATATTAATGCATATTATTACTGACCTTTCCTTCCGAACTCTCGTGAAAACTATCAACACGTGCCGCTAATGTGCATTTTGCAGATACAAGTCGTGCTGCCTTTCGATGCAAGTCCTTCGGGGTTAAACAAAGAGAAATGAATAAATAAAATGAATGGCTACAGCGGGTATGTGAAGAAACACAACATTCACCTCACTTACCGAGGGCAGGGACTGTACTATGTCGCTATGGTAGATATACCCCGTATGGGGAAGCACCGATGTACTAGAAAACCCAGACAAGGTCTTTCTTTGCGCCCCAAGCAGCATGACGTTACAGGCTGGCATTTTAGAGAGATTTGTCAGACCGCCGGCAATACCTGTAAGAAAGCAGAACGTCGATATTTTGTAATACGCAATCTTCTTATGTGTTCTGTTTGGGGCTTGTTCGCTAAATGGGTCAGATTTTTAGGTCAGTTGATGGAACATTTCATCTCGCTGGCTTCGCAGTGTTCTGAACTACCAGCTGCAGCAGATTTGTAATGCAAAACAGACCGAAAATGGCTGCTGTATTATTAAAGGGTAAGTAAAAAGGATTTACCCCTTCATACCGGGAAAAGCTGCTATGATAAGTGAATAAACCCGCCTGAAATAAAACGTAAGGCTGCAAACTGAAAGAAAGTAAGAACCTTAACGTTAAGTTAAGACTTAAGGTCTTTGCAGACTATATTTTTTAGATAACAAAACAGAATGCAATAAAAACCATGTGTCAGTGTGGACTTAATTTGTACAGTATAAATATGTCTGTTAGCCCGTAAATCCTGCTCAGTTTACCCCCTGTTAAAAGCCAACAGCTGCTTCTTAAGCCTGAAACATCTGGATTGGAGCACTTGGACACATCGGTACTTTTAGGACAGATGTTAGAAATTCTGCATACCTTATGGTGACTCCGTTCCGTAAACGTGTCCCATATAGATTGCTACCACAATGTACAACTGAGTCTAGAAAACCAAACAGGGCCTGCTTGTACCATAGTATAGACGGCAGTCTTTTTATTTTTTATTTATTTAGATAAAGGCCCCTTTAAACAATGTTTTAATTCTCCTTGGGAGAAGCGCAAGTGGTGAATCGCCAGAGGACAGACATAATAAAACCTAAATAACTTTTAGGCAGTTCTATTGAAATCATAGAGGTTAGATTGTCTCAAAGAAAAAGTGGTCAGCAACACAGACCCACCCTGGGATACTAAACAGGGGTTATTACAGGGTTATTATTGCCCTGACAATGAATTAAATACAACCCCATTCAGCAGAAAACACATACTACATATAAACCTTACCCATTATTTTGGCTGCAGTAGAAGCCCCCACAATGATGGATAGGTTTGGAGCAATGAATGACATGCGTGACTCGACATACTCATAGATTCTGTGCTTGGACTGGTTCAGCTCCAAAGCCATATTGCAAGCTTCCTCGATGCGCTCCAGCTCTTCGTCTGTCAGTTGCTGCCTGTAAAGAGATCGCGTAAACTCGTCTGCGTTGATCATTGTGCGCTGGACACCAAATGCAAAGCGGAACCGCTGAACAGGACCAGGAACTTCTCTAGAATCAGGTATAGACCTACCCTTGCGTGGTGGAAGCGGTCACACTCACAACCATTATAGTGGCATTGGTGAGGATCTGCTGCAGAATCTCATTGTTTTTGCATTTGTCCAGGCTGTTCCCGAGCTCCTACGATAGAAATAAAAGGCACCACTCTTAATATTGCAGCATAGAAAAGGCTAGTGAGCATTTTCACATATCTTGTGATTAATTGCCCAAAAATACGGAAACTGAGAAGTTACAAATAATCTAATTAAAAAATAAAAAGGCACCAGGTTATTGTAATCGCTGTGGATTCTCCAATGCGCAGGATACAAGTAAAACAAGTTTTATACATTAAGCTCAAGTGTGCAAGATCAATAATAACATGATCTGTTTACAAGGCCACATTGTACAGATGACTCCTATCTTAGCCAATGAAGATCCCTGAAGAATTGCATACGATTACGGTCCTCTGTCGCTCTGATATCAGAATATCGGATTCCGATATTATTGTAAGACAACTCCAACCTCCCTAATCCTTGCTGGCCAGGAGTATGAAAGAATCAGGGTTATAGACACTGTGTGTGATCCAAGAGCTCCCTGAGCTCACTATAAATAAAATTAGGTAGGAATCCTTAAACTCCAATCCAGTGAGCGGCAAGATACACGACTGTCTGAGAGAGAGAAAAAAAAAAAGTGTATTACATTATGGCACTTACCTTTACTGTCCTGATGTAGTCCAAGGCATTTGGAACCAGGGACTCCAACTCTGGAAATCTCTTGGAATATTTGTCCCGGATAAATTTGTGAATAATATCTGAAAGAATTCAAAGATGTCAAAAAGTTATGTTCTGCACATCTGACCAATGAGCATCTGCAGCAGGAGTCACTGTTACAGCCTGTGGTGAACACAACTAGATGGATTTAAACTTATTGGTGTATAAAAGCCACACAAGATTCCCCTAAATAACTCACAATGATACATGACAAACATCCTCCTCTCTCATGGGTTTCCCCCATTCTCATGTTGCTCTTCCCCAGGGCCCCATTTTGTTCTCCTTACCCTTCCTTCACCTGCTCTAGTATTTTAAATACAAAAAAAATGACTCCTAAAAGTAGACCATAAAATTAACACCAAGGAATATAAAAGAATATACTTACTAAGTTCATTCTCAATCTCAACGGTCAGATTGTTTGCATCAACTATAACTTTGTATTCCGGGGCAGCTTCCACCGGTCCCATTACTGGATAATAACGGCAAGAAGAAGCACAGATATTAATATTCAACAAGAAGCATTTCACATCTTCAAATGACTAAAAGTACTCCAACAACCCATTGACTATTTAAAAATAGATAACGGGGATGGTGGATTCTTTCCACAAACAGAACATCTACATTAATGTCAATGAAATGTTTGTGTGATACACAGCCTAGCAGAATAAGCGCATGTATTGCTACAAACTTCTACGCATCCACAAGTGACAGGTGGGGTGGAATAGAACTCACTACCTTCGGCATTCGGTTGCTTTTTGACATAAGCCTCTATCTTCTCCAATATTTCTGAAAACTTAAAAACAGAGAAAAAAGATTCATAAACGTGAATGCCTCGTTTAAAGAACAAAAGCCATCAACACACAGATGAATTTATAGGACTTGACAAATCCCAGCAGCCAGGTAGTCGTGACTCCTAAACTGCTGATCTCTACGGGTGTACCTCCTTCCGGATCCTCCAATTTATTTCATTCATTGTTGAGGTCATCAATCTTATTAAAACATCACATGCATGTTTATCATTAAAAGATTACAACAGGAGAGGTTGGTCCTTAATGCAGTTTGTTACTCAACCGAAGGAAGACATTTCTTCAACTCACCTGTCTACTATCCCATAGCTTGGCTATACTTTTTACCGAATCAGCATTCATGTCCACTTGCATCTCCTCCTGCACCTCTTCGATTGTTTCCAAGTCATCCTCATCTACTAGGTTATCGTCTTCCTCCCCGGCCGCTTCCTCCAGGTCGGCCAGCAGCTCATCCGCCAGAGACATGTTTTAACGATGATCGCGTCTAAAATTAAAAGATTGGAAATACCAAAATATGAATGTAAAGAAACACATATATACGGGTTCACATCCTATAAATAAAGTCATACTACCCCGATTATTTCATCAAACTTAATTTACCCTACTTGCCTAAATACATTCACAAGTCGTGGATGCTTTAAAAAATAAATAAATGTATAATTTGCAGGGTTGCTTTGGCAGCCGTCACTGGGGTCAGATGTCTAAATAGCATTTTTTCCCCCTGTTGCACATATCCATCACCATATTATTATTATTACTTCTAGTATCTGACCCACTATCATTAAGAGCATCACATTATTCAAGAAAGGACATTTAGCTACTAGGACCGGCGTTTCACAAGCGGGAGTAGATTGCAAAAACACCCTCACGTTGCCAAGAACAGTCAATCATACTCCTCCAGGACACCGGTTACAGAAATGTGACACACAACCCATATCCAGGAAATGTGCTAAAAATCATACAGTAATTCACCAAAGCAGCACATCCCTGTTTCTTTAAATGACCTTAAAAGTATATGTAAGGGCCACAATTGGCACACACCACGAAATAACGTATGGGGGGGGGTAACTGTATTCCAGTGCGCCTATATATATATATATACACATACTATATCATATTCTAAATTCACACAAGATAATGGAACCAGCATACCCATAAAAATATTCAAATGACGTCACTCACCTTCCTGGCTGGGACGTAATACTGAGTAATCCCGCTGCTGTTAGGCTGCAGCCCCTACCAAGTATCCCCACAAAACCAACCAAATCAATCTCCTCACCGCACCGAAACACCCGGTACAGCGCACACACGAAAGCACAGTGCGCGGCGCTTCCTGATTACCTCACTTCCGGTCAGCACTAAACTTCGCGACGCAGACGTATATAAGGCGACTCTTACCCCATTGGCTAAAATATGAATCTGTCAGAAAGAGGCGCGGCAGAACGTTTCGAAGGATAGTGCCCATTGGCTGCCGTTGCTAGGATCCTTTTTTTTTATTATTTCAATACGTAAAACTTTATTTGTCACACAGGAAATGTTCTGCTGACGGTTAACAAATGTGTTGGGGTTACATAGATCGGAACATGACTTCTGCAGGAATGTGTGTGAAATCCACGACCAGCTGACCGGAACAGGTATTTGAGACCAAGAGTGTGATAAAATGGAGGGAAAATGCATGCAGGGTGCTGGGTAGAAGGAGGGAAGGGGTTCTATCTCTGGTCAGACATTGCTGAGAGTATTGGGTGCAGTTCTGGAGCCCCCATCTCCAGAAGGATAAAGCCCAATTCTGAAATTGGGAGCAAGATACAAATTATCAGGAAAGACTCGGGAACCTCGGCTCGTAAAGACATTAACAATTCATTACATTTATTTCTATAGCGCCAGCAGAGTCCGTAGTGCTGTTACAATCAGTGGAATCATTTAAAGTCACACACGATAACAAACGGGTACAAAAGGAGAAGAGAGCCCTGCTCCCGGGAGCTTACAATCTAGTCGGTGGTTGAGGGGGAACAGTGGGAGACGGCGGCTCGGATGGGGATGGGTTGGCCGGGACCGGATGATCTGTAGAGATTGTTGATCATTCCGATGGCTGGATTAGGATGATGGCTGAGAGTGTTGGGAAGAAAGGTTGTACTCTTATTGGAAAAGAGTACCAGAAAGAGCTTTTTAAATCCCTTACAGGGCAGAAAGTCTGACTGGAGGGGCGATTCCAGAGAAGGGGGGAGATCCTGAATGGGGGATTGAGAAGAGGTAATTACGGTAGAAGAAAGACTAAGTGCATCACAACTGTCCCAGAATTTGTTAATGCCTAAACTCTTTAACAATCTAATATTTTGTCTCATTCATAATTGTGCCAGGAGACACGTGCAGGCACTTATTGGTTGTTGCCATAGAAACCTGTGTCCCTATGATCTTTTAATGTGAATGAAACCCTCAGAGGTAAGAGTGAAATGCCAGTCTTTGCTTAACACGCCACAGAGGGCAAAATAATATTTTGTGTAAGTGGAACAGCACCCCAAGCACTTCCTCGCCATCTGTCTCGCTCGGTCTATTAAGATATCCAGGAGTTTGGATCTCTACAGAAACCTGAAACGTCCTTTTTTTTTCTACGCTTCTAGATTCCATCATGGCTGTGAGCTTTGAGGAGTTCTCCGTCCCCCCTGGCTCTGAACTCGCTCTTCCGCCGTTGTTTGGGGGAAATATTTTGGAAAGCGAGCTCGAGACCGAAGTGGAGTTTGTGGATGGAGGCCTCAGCGGAGACAACCTTCAGGATGAAGAGGAAGAAGAAGCCCAGCAGAGGCTGAGAGAACTCAACAAGAGGAAGTTCCTTGCCCTGAGCCGGCGATGTAAAGAAATCGAACAGGTTGGCACAGAGGAGCGCCTTTTATTACGCGTCCCCTACGTAGAGCATGCTTTGTGGTTGAACCGGCACAAAAATACATTGCAGACCCCATAGGGGATACCTCTTCAGGATTTTGGAATTGCTAGGATCAATAACCTCTATTTGACCTTGTCGAGCATGTTTGTGGATGCCACATTCTGCTCCACCGTTGCACAGAATTCAGACTTATTTTGGAGCATGGCGGGAAGAAGTTAAATAAATAATGGAATCATTGCCCACCCGTACCCAGAATGCACCTCGACGTAAAGGTTCAATGGGGAAGGCCTATGTATAGAACTATGTAAGAAGGTAGCGAAGCTTTGCGATGTGTTATGGGGAAATCCCATCCCGGCGGGAGGGTTTTCGGGTATCTTGCATGACGTTTTCCGTTGTATTGAGAGGTTCTTCTCCTATTAAATCTAGAATTATTTTCCAGGTGAACGAGAGGATTCTCAACAGGCTCCACGAAGTGCAGAAGATAACGCGACGGATGAAACAAGAACGGAGGTAACCGTGAATTCCAGCAAGTCCTTTTTTTCTTTTTTAGAGATGTAACTCTGCTGCGTGGCCCTTGTGTTAAACAAAAATATTTTGCTTTTTTTAGATGCCTTATGAAAATCCTGGATTCGTATGGGGATGATTATAGAAAGAGCCATCTCACTATCATGCTTGAGGTATGGAACTTACTGTGTCGTAGACGAGGTCATTGACCCTGCGGAAACACATCCTATGTGACTTATCTGGATTGCTTTGGAATGTGGCCTTATCGTCATAGCTGCAAATGCGCTTGCGCTGCTGATTGGTCCGTTCTATTGATTGCCGGTGCGGCACCATAATCACTTTTTATACATAACCCTTCGCGGGCAACCCTGGAATTGTTGAAGATAATGCCAAATATGGGGCTTTCATCTCCAATTCTAGAACCTCTTGATTTTATTAATGCGTCCATCCATTTTTGTTCACAATCTCCGCTCCTCCCCTCGGTTCCCTTTTTAAGTTCCTGTCCAGAAATGTTCTTTCCATTCACTTTCTTCTCTCTCCGGCTGGCAGCCTTCTCATTATTGATCTGATTATAATGTATTGTGTGAAAACCTTGTTCTTGCAGGATGAAGGACCCCATCGGTCCAACACGCCATCCCCTGCCAACTCGGAGAACGACGCCGCAGAAAACGATGAGCTGCCTGCTAGTCGGGGGGGCTTATCAGGGCTGTCCCTCGGTTTGGAGACTGCTAGTCCGGAAAGTCCATCTCTGGCAGAAGGACCTCCAGCCAAGAGGAGGAAGAAACACAAGGAGGAGAAGGATAACATTGCCACAAAGCTGTCCCCATCTCTCCTTCCATCTGAACCCCTATTAGCTCAGGTATGGAAGCACTATCATTAAAATCGCTGGCCCTTTAGGCAACAAACCCGGGGTTATTCGTAGCCTTTTCTGCTCCATCCTCTGGCGTTATAGCCCAATGTCTCATCATCTATAATCTGGCTTTAAACATACATTTTTAGGGTTTCCTATAAAAAGTACTTGTCTTTCGCTACTAGGTGAAGATTGAAGAGGATTATCTGTGTGAAGGCGATGAAGAGCTTCCTCTCAGCTGGCAGCCTCTCAGCCCACGTGACAAGATTCTTCAGTATACAAAGTTTTCCAGCCCTGGACCCTGCCCAGACTTTGACTGATTTTAATCCTACTCAGAGAGTATTCGTTCTGTGCTTTGGGGACGCGGAAGGATTAATAATTCCCATACGGAAAAACCATTGGGTTAAAAAGTCCGCTTCGGGGCTTTATTCCTCGTTTCCGAGTCCCCGTTCGGTTGAATGATATTCATTTTCCACCTTTGCTCGTCTGATGCTTCCTGCAGTTCCGTCACCTTTTAAAGAACAGTTTGGATTGACAAGTACTTGAGGATAGTTAAAACTCACGTGCGATTACTTAAACTCAACCTTTGTGACGTGAAAGCCTTTTTAATGTTACTCTTTAATTTTGGATAATCAGATTATTTCTGTATATACAGCCTCGCCTAATCGAATTTGCAGAATTTGTACAGATGCTTTATGTTGGCTTTAATTTTATCTCCTAAAACTTCCAGAATAAAACTGCGTGTTTATTTACTATATAGCGATGCTTTAGGTGCCTCTCGTACGAACAAATCTTATATTTGCTAAAAGGCCGGTTTAGATCGTACTTAAGATAACCTTATAGCCAAATTGCCTTTTAAAACAATACGCTCCCGTGCCAATGTTTAGGGATCGCAGTTTGACTGGCAAACATCTGCTGGCTACTGACCCAATGAATGAAGCCAGAAACCCCTCTATTTGTTCACATACAATCGTGTAACTTTGGGTAACTCTAGGCTGGGTCTCCACAGGACAGTGTTTCAATCTGATAGTGTTTGGCCATTTTAGCCAGGGGTGTCCATCCTGTGGCCCTCCAGCTGCTGCAGGACTACATCGCCCATAATTCTCTTTCAGCTAAGGGGCTAGCTGAGGAGTATGGGAGATGTTGGACGCCCCTGATCTAAGCCGTGGTTTCCCGCTGTATACGGCTTTTCCGTTTGAACAGCGTAGTGCTAGACAGCATTCTGGTGGAATAGATGGAGCAAGGTACCGGGAGATTCCCCAGGGCCAGCTCGGCCCTTCTTGCCGAAAATATTGCAAGGGGGTGACCCTTTATAAAGCACAATGGATTTAGTGAGATTTAAATGCAACCCTTGTTTTACTGAATAAAACTCCAATATTATTCAACAGCCCTGAAGCTCTGAACGGCTTAAATTACAGAAATTCTAACCACGTACCCCAAATTGAAATATTGGTCATTCATGTTTGGGGCATATCTGAGCGGTCGTCACGCTGCATGTTTCATTTCTCATTAGCGGATATAGAAAAAGATCACTCTGTATCCAACTATCAAAATACGTTGGTTTTTAATAATATCATTTATTTCTTATTACATTGGACAGAGTGGTGATGCAAGCTGGCAGCGTGCGCTCCGTACAGGGCAGAGGCGAACGTCGTCCATCTGTGTTTGGAAACGGGACAAAAAAAGGGGCAAAACAGAGAGCATCCGACCTGAACTTGTTTATTAACCGTGCAGCTTCTTTTCATGTTATCCGTGTGATTAGAAGTTCTTTAGCCAGTCCAAGTTGGGTCCGACGTTATCAGTAGGATGGCTGGGGATATCAGGCAGGTTTCCATCATCTCGAACTGGAACTAAACAACAGATGGAAAAGAGAGTAAATTATTAATAACAATCAAGCAGTTACCTAGTTAACAATTTTCCTTTACAGGTACTGAGGTTAGGTCTACAGGCAAGGTCGAGTCCAACGCCCGCCTTGGGCCTCATGAAGGGGAACAGGATGAAATGTCGCTTCTCCCTTCCTTGCTCGGTCCTCCTACCCATTGTTGGTTGGCGAGTCAGGCTCAGGTTCTCTCGCCCGTTTGTCATGACTCTGTATTCTGCATAAGGTGACACTAGTGGTCCCTCGTCACTGTCGAGAGCTTACCGTATTGGCTCGGATATAGGCGGCGCCCTAAAAGTTAGGTGCTTTTTTAATGAAAAAAAGTTTCTGCGCCCCCCCCCCCCCCGAGATATGCTGCCACTCTACCCCCCCCCCCCCCGAGATATGCTGCCACTCTACCCCCCCCCCCCCGAGATATGCTGCCACTCTGTCCCCAAGATGCCCCCCCCCCACCAGACTTACCGCTTACTCCACGGGGCCGGCGGGGGACATCTACACATAACACTTCAACTTCCGGTGCCGGCACTTCCGCCGTGGGAAGTACCAGCAAGGGAGATTGTTAAAGCACATCGTGCAGACGTGCCGGCAGCGGAGGTTGTTTATGCTCGCATCGCCGCTGCTGGTGAACGTCTGCGCGATGCGCTTAGACAATCTCCCGTGCCGGCACCTTCCCCCCCCCCCCCCCCGGTGGGAAGTGCTGGCAGGCGAGGCTGTCTGAGCACATTCGAGAGTAGGATACGGGTCCCCTGCACCGCTGCGGGGGATCTGTATCCTAACCCTGCTGCCTGCCCGGCACCCGGGATTGCATGTCCCCGAATATAGGCGCTAGACCCCGAATATAGGCTGCACCCCCACTTTAAAGAAAAAGTGCGGCCTATATTCGAGCCAATACGGTATTTCCACTCGCTTCTGACGTTCCACGTAAAGGCATTGAATATTAAAAAGAGACGGGGGCGCCAAGAACAATAACGGTTTACGAGGAACAGAACAGTTAAAGTTCAGTAAAAAACATTAGGGGGCAACCAATGAAGTCATTCTACTCACTCAATTATTTCTTTGGTTATTATTGTGCCACCTTTTAAAACTCTATACCAGAATTACCCCCCCCCCCCCCGCTGAACAAAGACCTGTTTAATAAAAAGATTTTTTTTGGAGGGGGGGGGGGGGTTAAAGCTATACCTGCATAATAGCCGGCATAATATATGGGGGGGGGGGGGGTTCTCACCTGGATAGGCGTACGGCACAGCTTTGTTCATCATAGCGGAATACTTTGTGTATGGGCTGACAACGGGAACAACAACAGCTGTGAAGCAAAGAAAGGCAGCTCAACAACTGGAACCGCGTTGGGGTCGGCGAGCCGGGCCGTATACCTACATTTAACACATTCAAGACCAGGGGGTTTTATACCCTAAAAACAGCATTTTTTGTGATTTGTGCAGCGTTTGTTAAACCGATTCCCCCTTTTCCATGTCGGAAAGAATTTGCCTAGAATTTCTTCTACACTGTACCGCAGCCCAACACACGGATTGCTGTAATACTGAACATACATGTCTTTCGTATGTTCCAGAGTGTCACATTTAGTTATTACCCTATATTATAGATTATTAATACCGCTGGTGTAAGGGCTTTGGAGGAAGTGATTTTTTATTTTTTTTATATATAACAATGTAGTATAGATCAAGAAGGTCATCTCAGTGAGATGCGTCGGGATGGGACAGCTCAGCTCTTTTGGCAGGAGATGCTAAATAGTGCATGGAATACACCGAATTGGCGTTGGCGTTCATTTAAATACACTATGCCGCTGCAATTTATTACCCAATATGCCAATGGCGGCGGCGGCGGTTATGACCGGTTCTTTTGCCCACGCATTTTTCAGGAATGCTCCAAATTCTGCAAGAAAATTTTAAAAAAATCTCTGTAATAAATCAGTTTTCATTCTTGTTGCGCACTCTATAAAAAAAAATAAAAAAATAAACCTACACATTATGGTTCACTCAATGTAAAAATGTTGATTTTTTTTGCCGAGACGTGTTATTTATTATGATTATTTAAGATTATGACGATCGGACGTCATTTTAACCCCTTTTCGAAGATTGCTCTCGGCGACGTGAAAATACAGGGGGCTATAAATGGGACGTATTCTGCGTATTATTTTGTCTTAAACTCATAGTGTTCGATCCTTTATCTTTCAAAAAGGATAGAACGAGAAGCCATGCAATAAAGCCAGGGCTGCAATATGAAACATTTAATAGAGAAACAGCCCTAAAGACCACCCCCACCTTTAGGACCGACGTGGAATTTTCCATTTCACCAAAAGTCACTGTGAACTTGCTTTAAAATAGAAAATTCCAGCTTGGTGCTGTTTAGTGAATGAAGCCCTGAATATATGATGGGAACCCAAAATTTTATATATCTCCATACATACATACATATATAGATAGAGCTATAAAAACTTTTTATGTGAATTTGGAACCAACTGATGACTTCTTATGTAAGGAGCAGTGCATGTGAAAGAAGAATAATGTATATATTTGCACCACGTGATTTATTAACATCTCCCGCTGTTTATATGTCATACTTAATGCTCACTATGAGATCCTGGAAAGGACAGACATCTGGGGAGGAAAAGGGGTCAGGTGGCACACTTCGAGCGACGCATTAAGGCTATAATGGCTTCTGCCTGGGACAGCAATGCCCGGTGGTAACAAGGACGCCAAGTCTCCGCCTTAATACCGGATAAACCGACCAGCCCCAGGCTGTTATGCCGTGACAAACATGGCCGCCCTTCTTCAAGACACAAAACAGAAGCAGGGGTAACAAGACAGCCACCATTACAATGTTATCGCATTCTCCTTGACAGTCACTTACTGACGAACGCAGCCATCTTGCCCCCTGACGCCTGCCGGAAGCGGATATCCGCGTCGCTGTGCATTCTGGAACTTGTAGTCTTCGCGTGTTTTAAAGCGATGCGCAGAGATCTCACGTGACATTACAAAATGAATGTAAAACCATCATCTGTCGGTTACTCTTTCACTTCCTAAAACTACGTTATCTCCTGTACAAAACTAGCTTTTTTTAATAACAAGTTACTCTTTTTTAATGTTTGTTTTAAGATGCTGTTCCACTTATTCTGGTAAATGTAACACCTTTTGCATATAGGTGAGGCAACACAATTCATAGACCCTTCCCAGAAATAATTCTTCAATTTGGTAAAGTTTTGTATCATTCATGATTTTTTCCAGGAACACTTAATTGTCATGTGACACGATTGTAGGCTGCTGATAGGCCGTTCTCCCAGAAACTGAAACGGCTTATTGGAAGTGTGTCGGGATGACGTCTTGAATGCATGACTGCGGAACAATGGACTCTCTTCGTACGAGGGAGCGTGGGCACTGTGGGCACCGGATCAAATGGAGCAGATCATCCAAGAAATGTTTCTATTGGTAGATAGACTATAAAGATACATAGAAAGTGACGGCAGATCAGACCCATTCTGCCATCGTTTCCCCCCGTTATTTTTGACATATCAGTCGTTGGTCTCGTCTTAGATTCAGGAGCCATATCCCATGCATGTTTATATTCCCTCACTGTATTACCCTCTACCACTTCTGCTGAGAAGCTGTTCCACTTATCTACCACCCTATGAGTAAATTAACACTTCTGTTCATTATACCCAGGCCTTCCACTCTCTAGCTTTGGATGATGACCTTTCCTAACGTTTCTCCTCTTTTGAGAAGCTTCTCTCCTGTACTTCGTACTTCAATGTTTCTATCACATCTCCTCTATTGATCCATCTATCCATCTATCCATCCATCCATCCATCCATCCATCCATCCATCCATCTATCCATCTGTCTATCATCTATCTATCTATCCATCCATCTGTCATAGAAGCCTCCATGCCATGGGCTCCTGGAGGGGCCTGAGTGCCAGCCTCCTCCCTACAGACTGTGGGCCCTGGTTAGGAGTGCCGCATTATCTCTATCACCAGTATTTGTACCTGGATCTGATATCCAGCAGGTTCCCTGGAGCCGCCCGTATTTACCATCCTCTCCCCCCACAGACTACAACAGAGACCCCCTGCTGGGCTGAGGTGGGCTGAGTGCAAATACTGAGTCATGTGCAAAGGAGGGCAGGATAAAGAACCTCGTGTGTCTGTTGGATGTAAATCAACCCCTTGTACTGGTTAAATACCCCTGTGTTTCCAAAAAAACTGAGTCTTGTTTTCACCTCAACATGAGTGCTGTCTGATGTTTGGGGTGGGCTGTCTGGTGTTTGGGGTGGGCTGTCTGATGCTTGGGGTGGGCTGTCTGATGTTTGGGGTGGGCTGTCTGATGTTTGGGGTGGGCTGTCTGGTGTTTGGGGTGGGCTGTCTGATGTTTGGGGTGGGCTGTCTGATGCTAGGGGTGGGCTGTCTGATGTTTGGGGTGGGCTGTCTGATGCTTGGGGTGGGCTGTCTGGTGTTTGGGGTGGGCTGTCTGATGCTTGGGGTGGGCTGTCTGATGTTTGGGGTGGGCTGTCTGGTGTTTGGGGTGGGCTGTCTGATGCTTGGGGTGGGCTGTCTGGTGTTTGGGGTGGGCTGTCTGATGCTTGGGGTGGGCTGTCTGGTGTTTGGGGTGGGCTGTCTGGTGTTTGGGGTGGGCTGTCTGATGCTAGGGGTGGGCTGTCTGGTGTTTGGGGTGGGCTGTCTGGTGTTTGGGGTGGGCTGTCTGATGCTTGGGGTGGGCTGTCTGATGTTTGGGGTGGGCTGTCTGATGTTTGGGGTGGGCTGTCTGGTGTTTGGGGTGGGCTGTCTGATGCTTGGGGTGGGCTGTCTGATGTTTGGGGTGGGCTGTCTGGTGTTTGGGGTGGGCTGTCTGATGCTTGGGGTGGGCTGTCTGGTGTTTGGGGATGGCTGTCTGATGCTTGGGGTGGGCTGTCTGATGCTTGGGGTGGGCTGTCTGATGCTTGGGGTGGGCTGTCTGATGCTTGGGGTGGGCTAAGCTTCGGCTAGCCACAGTGCCAACGCAGCTCAGGTGCAGCGATGCCCCCCCTTCTCTCTGCAATGCTGGGTCTGTCTGGCACTGAAGGGGTTAATTGTTGGTGTCCCGGCAGGAGGAAGCGACGTTTGGTGGGAGTACCCAGTCGGGGTACAGGTCGCTCCCCTCTCTCTATCCATCTACATATATATATATTTAGCATCACATTTACATGTAAGAGGGACAGTCCTTATTTGGGGCCCAAATTCCTTTTTCCTCCCTGGATGCCCCCTTTTCTAGAAGCTCAAAATGTTTGCAGAGTATGATGTATAATGATAAATAATGATAAATAATGATAAATAATGTAAATGTATAAAATTTATAACATTTATAGTTAATATTCCTCTTTTTTTACTGCATAAAAATACACTCATATAGTGTAACAGTCGTGTAAGTGGCAGATCATAATATCCATTTCTTTCTCTTTTTATTCCTTCTTCCTTCTTTTTTTTCTTCTCTCTCTCTCCCTTTCTCTCCCTCTTTCTCTCTCCCTCACTCTTTCTCTCCTCTTCTCTCCCCCTTCCTCTCCCTCCCTTTCTTTCTCTCTCCCTCCCTCTTCCTCCCTCTCTTTCTCTCCCTCCCTCTTCCTCCCCTTTCTTTTTCTTTCCTTCCCTTTCTCTTTCTCTCCCCCCTCCATCCCCCTCTCTCCCTCCCCCTCTCTCTTTTATCTCATATAACAGCCCTGCATTAGTTACATGTGGAAATTATGAGGCGTATTCCCAGCTGCAGATAATCAGTCGATTACCGAAACAGCGTAAAATGATCTCGTCCAGGGGGCCAAACTGTACTCACCAGCAATCTCATACTCACTCCCCGTGAGACAATCTCTGTAAGTCAGCTGTAACACTTGAGTTTATGATGTCACATTCTTCATGCACTGAATGTGATGCGTACCTGGTGAAGTTTTTGGGTTCCTTAACCCTTTAAGTGTCTCAGTACAAAGCACTACAAAGCAGTACTCTGGCATTCAAAACAACAACAAAAATAGTTTGTTTTTTTCTTTCTTTTCTTCTATTCCTTCTATTTGGAGTGCCGCCATTATCACACGTATGTTTTCTCTGTAGTCTGGACTGATTTTACGGGTCATAGAAACAGCATTTGGTACTTTGATGTTGCTGGGTTTGTAGGGTTGTGAAACGCGTTGGCTGTGAGTTGCCTTTGGTGGATCTGATCTCAGGAGAAACGTGAACACAGTGGGGACACAGAAGAAGCAGCAGCAGAATAACAGCATTTATGGAGGAAACCAGCACCACAAGCCATAATCTGACATTAGTGGGTGGCTTAATTAATGTAAGGAAGTTTTTTTCTTTACTGAGAGGGTGGTAGGTAAGTGGAACAGCTTCCCAGCAGAGGTGGTAAAGGTAAAATATGACTCCTGAATCTGAGATGAGACCAAGGGACGGGAGACGCCGTTTTCTGCATGAAAGGACAGGAGAGATCATTCGCAGCACTTTCAGTCCATTTACAGAACGAGCGCACATTCACACAGCCTGTCTCAGAGGAAAATACTTTAATAGCTACGAATGCCGAGTGCCGCATTTTACTGCCCGTGAATAAAACACGCGGTTTCTTTCATGTACTTAATGGACTTCCAGGCGTTACACGGCTCTCGCTTCATAATCCCTAATAGCGTGATAATAGCCGATGCATTTCACGAAGCACACGCAGGCTCCGGCTGGGAGTTGTCTAAGAGCATTAATGGCGAATCTGAACAGAAGAACATTTCCCAAACATCCTGCTGTATATCAGTGCTTCGTCTCTCCCACAGCACCTAGCGAGAAGCCCCCAAAATAAGGGGGGGACAAATTGTGAGAGGGTTGTATGAAATTAACACATATACGGTAGTAACACACTTATACTTACACACACACATGCAGTAACATACTTATACACACACACATACTAACACACACATACAGTAACATACTTATACACATACTAACACAAACATATAGTAACATATTTATGCACACAGATTCTAACACATGCACATATAGAAACATAATGACACACACACACATACTAACAGAAACACATACAGTAACATACTTATACACACACAGTAACATCTGAAACAGGACAGCTCTGAGTAGTGTGTGGAAATCTCAGTTTTTACTATTAAAGAACACTTAAATATTTTTTTCATGACAGTTCTCTTAAAGATGATGCCGGCTGGCACCCAATAACATACACTCACACAACTAATAACTAATAATAACTTATAACTAATATACATATATAACTAATTATAACTAATATACAACAATATTATAACTAATATACAATAACATCACAAATTCAACCCTTACCTATTTCTACAAGTTATAACTAATATACAATAACACAATAACTCACATTGATGTTTTGTGTTACTGCCACTAGAGGGCAGCACAGCTTTATTCATTGAACCTAAGCGAGTCTTGAGGCTTTCTTGAGTGATCAGTAAAATATTCTCTGGTTTGCTTGTATCTTGATGTATCTTGAACCATCTTGCAGTAAAATGATCTATGTAAGAAGAAGGGCACATCAGCTATGAACAGGACATATTATTTATTACCATAGTGACCTTATTGCATATTCAGTGTTAAAGGTGGCATAATAGGCATTAAATCCAGGGACTGGCACTTTAAGGCCAGCCACCCCCTGATGACAACAGCACACAGCAGGGTATATCCAGCCAATGGCTGCACACTGCGGCTCAACGTCAGGAACCAAGAACCAAATCACTCTGTCCTCCTTTCCTTCTGATGTCTCTTCTAGGAGCTCAGAATGCTTGCTGAGTGTTTCTACGGCCATGATGTCTGCAGAAACAGCAGATAATCAGTTTATAAATTAATTTCTGTAAACAAAATGTATTATTCCTAAATACGTAACGTGTGACCATGCCTGGGACCTCCCTGGGTTTTGCCCAGAGACTCCGAGAGAAGCGCATCTGGGCCACGGTGTTCTGACATACCCCACTCCCCCGGCCATTACCCCCTTAAACAGCGGCGTGTCCCTCTACGTCCACCCCTGTCCATGCCAACCTTCCTAGCACTCCCTGCACGCTGAAGCCCCTACCTTACAACCCAACATGTCAGTTGTCCAAATCTGGCCACTTTTGTTGGGCGGCATGTTGGGGTCATGGTTAGAGGTGGGCCCGGCAGGATCGGTATTTGGTGGGACAGTGGCTGAAAATCAGGATGGTTGGGAAGTATGTGCTTCAACATGAACATAAACAATATTCCTAAATGCAGTGGACGGTTCAGATGTTTTCCAGATTGTATTTCCTCTGTGGAAAAAAAATTCAGAAAGTGTGCCGACGACCCAGGCCGGCGTTACCAGCAGGGGGTTAGAGAAACCTACTGGATGACGCTGGGTTCCTCCTGACCGCATGCTGTGAACAAACGCATCAGTACTAGCCTTTGCTACAAATCTTTTGTTCAGAAGGGAAATGCCACGAAGGCCGTGTGTGAACAAAAAAAGCCGGTACGGAGGAAAAAATACAAAACTTTTTGTAGGTTTTTTCCCTTTCAGTATCTTAGAAGTTTTCTTTTGCGTGTTCAGAAATTCAATTCCCCAGATGTGAAAAAAATTCTTCTTTCAAGATGTGAACATCTCCTGTTATTCCCATAAAAACATGTTGATGATTATTGGTGTAATAATATTTCCAAATAAAATATATATTTTCTTCAGAAAAAATTCAGTTATCTACATTTAGAGTCACTTTTAACGGCTTAATATTGGATACTCTGAGCAGGCCCAAACTGGCCAATGACTGGTGGGCTTCTGGACGGTGGGCCTTTGGCCAAGCTTAAAGACATAATTGGCAGCCTCTCATATCCCGCTGTAGGCCACACTTTGGCGGCTGCTGGCCTTAAAGTCCCGGAGCTGCCGCGTCATCTCTAGTCCAATCCTGACTCCAAGATATTAAGGTTTAAATTAAGGTTTATGAGAGACGACTCGTACTCTCCCCACCCAGAGAAATGAAATACTCTACATTGCAAAATATATATAAAAATTGCCCAAATATGTTGTTAAGATTTGTAACTTTGCATGGCAGGTTTTAGCGTAACTATAAAAAAATTAAGCCTAAGAATTTTGTGACTACTTGCTCTTTTGGGGACACTGAAAAGAACCAATGACCCTCCTTCAAAAACTCAGAGACAAAAAACTATAGAACAAGGTCTTGGTCATCAGTTTTTTGACCTGGAAATAGAAGGGTTGGTCCCTGTTATTAGCGACATATTCTGGCCTAAGCCAACTAGACTTAGGACAGCGAGTCTGGGCGTGGGACAGTCCCACTGGTGCAAATCTGGGGGTCAGATCGCACTCTTGGGCAATCTGCCCCTCTGCTGTGCTGCTCAATGGGCCAGTTACAAGAGAGATCTTAAGGTCTCAAATTTACACTTTATTACAGGGAGTGCTGTGATATGACATCATATCCTGGGGCTCTGCAGTGAGAACAGCGGCAGTGGAGGACGTGGGTGACCAAGGGTCTTTTGTTAAAAGACTGACGTAGCAGGAAGAATGAAATCATGCAGTATTACCTCCCGTGAGATGTTTGATTCCAATGTAGATGAGTTCTCTCTGATGACATCATGTCACTCCGTGTCGAGACTGAGGTCGCCTTGAAACATCTATAATCAACAGTGTTCAACCATCATCATAGTATGATGTGAGAGATGGGTTCAAACATTTTGGATTCTATCATTTGGGAAAAATCTGAGGAGCAAATAGGACGATGCATAAAATCCAAAGGAAAAATACACTACCCAAGAGAGATGTCACTCCTGGTGTTTGTAGAGTGGGCAATTAGCAATATATTAATTTTACTGTAATGAATGTTTCTGTCATGACAGTCCAATCAGAATTTAACTCTTAGTACTTGGGTGGTGAATCAGTTGGGTTTTTAGTACCTGTCCCTTTAAACCTTTTGGACAAGATCCATGGAATGATGTAAATCGTCTGTAGGTTGAAGGCCTTTACAATGGGGCAGAAATACCATCCCATTGCACATTGGTGGACATCCATCCTCTCCTGAAGAGGAGAATGGCTTGAAGTACTTTGAAGTACCTAGAACACAGTTCTTTATGCCTTGTGTAAGTCCTGACACAATATTGTCTATCACCACATACTTCATCCTTCTCCTGAAGTCTTCTTCTGCACTGGATGCATTAATGAAGTGGGCTTTCCATGGATTGGTTCACTCCATGTTCACTCAACAGTCACAGGTCTTCTCCATGTGGATAAGGCCCGATCCACCGAGACGTATCATTTTATTTAATTATCTCCTCGTATGACTTTTTACATACTGCTGATTTGTAATCCTTCCTATATCTTGTGATGGGCAATGCTGGGTGGACGGCCTGGCTCATTTCCATTAGACTTGCAGGAAGAACGTTTTAAGGGTGTCTGACCTCAATATGCATGGGGCATCAGTGATGACACCATGATCCTGTTGCAAAAGATACCAAATGGGGAACAGAAAACACATTTAATGCTGAGTAAGAGCTGATGAATTTTTAAGGCCATTGCCACCATCTAAAAACAAGAAAGCCGACCTTCCACTCAAGGTTATCTAGATATTACATCCATCCATAGTCGCTTTATAACATAGAATTTTACAGCAGATAAGAACCATTCAAGTCAGTCCATTTTCTCCTTGATTGAGGATCTCAGGCATGTTTAAACTATATTATCCTCTACCACTTCTACTGGGAGACTGTTCCAATTATCTACCACCTCAAACTTTGTTCTTCAGCCCAAAATGATGTAATAATCTATATGGAAACAGCTGGAAATATTTTTTTTTCTAAAAGCCTTACCTGGCAATGTATTAATGGGGGGGCACAGCCCTAGACCTGACCCCGGACAGCACCCCAGGGAGACCAGAGTGGTTTGAGGTCGTCAAACGTATCTACGGCAAAACACTTAACCTAACCGACATCTATCTGTGAAAGTATTGGAAGCTTCCCAGAGTCAGATGGCTGGTAGGAATTCTCTGTCTATTCAATGGAATGGATCATCACAACGCAGCGTCTTTCTTTAGACGGGATAGTCCCTCTTTTGGCCCTAAACACCCCATCGCCCTCCTCTTTCCTCCCCTGGTGTCTCTCTTTTCTATTATCTCAAAATGTTTGCTTGGTATGAGTATTTTTTACTATATATTATTATTATTTATTGTTCTTTATATCGCGATCATATTCTGTAGCGCTGTACAATGGGTAGACAGGACATGACAAGTAGTATGTAACACAGGAATTTGAATTACAGAAAAGGGCCCTGGGCACAGGAGCTTACGATCTAGAGAAATAATGCGCATAGAAGCAACAGAAAATGTCTATAAATAAAAAAATATTATTTTTCTCCTAAATCCTTTGCTCGGTCACAAAGGATGCATAGGGTAGAAAATCACAATTTGTTAGGGGTGAGTACGAATTAGGCGTAATGTAAGGAAGTTTTACTTTGCTGGGAGGGTGGTAGATAAGTGGCAGAGCCTCCCTGCATAGTAACATAGTAACATAGTAACATAGTTCATAAGGTTGAAAAAAGACCAAAGTCCATCAAGTTCAACCTATATACATATTGTGTCCCTACTGTGTTGATCCAGAGGAAGGCAAAAAACCCTTATGAAGCAGATGCCAATTGCCCCATACCAGGGGGAAAATTCCTTCCCGACTCCAAATATGGCAATCAGAATAAATCCCTGGATCAACGTTCTGTCCCTATTAATCTAATATCCATAACTTGTAATATTATTGCTTTCAAGAAACACGTCCAGGCGCCTTTTGAACTCTTTTATTGAGTTTACCATCACCACTTCCTCTGGCAGAGAGTTCCATAATCTCACCGCTCTTACTGTAAAGAACCCCCGTCTGTGCTGGTGTAGAAACCTTCTTTCCTCCAGCCGTAGAGGATGTCCCCTTGTTATAGATACAGTCCTGGGTATAAATAGGTCCTGGGAGTGATCTCTGTACTGTCCCCTTATATATTTATACATAGTTATTAAGTCCCCCCTAAGCCGTCTTTTTTCCAAACTAAATAACCCCAATTCTGATAATCTTTCTGGGTACTGTAATCCTCCCATTCCCCTTATTACTCTGGTTGCCCGTCTTTGAACCCTCTCCAGCTCCACTATATCTTTCTTGTACACTGGTGCCCAGTACTGTACACAGTATTCCATGTGTGGTCTGACTAGTGACTTGTACAGTGGTAGAATTATTTCCTTGTCGTGGGCATCTATGCCCCTTTTGATGCACCCCATGATTTTATTTGCCTTAGCAGCAGCTGCCTGACACTGGTCGCTACAGGTAAATTTACTGTTAACTAAAACTCCTAAGTCCTTTTCCATGTCAGTCGTCCCCAGTGTTTTCCCGTTTAATACATATTCCCAGCCTGGATTTTTCTTCCCCATGTGCATAACCTTACATTTATCTGTGTTGAACCTCATCTGCCACATCCCAGCCCAAGCCTCCAACCTATGCAGATCCATTTGTAATTGTGCGCTGTCCTCTATTGTGTTAACCACGTTACAGAGCTTAGTATCGTCTGCAAAGATTGATACTTTACTATGCAATCCCTCTACAAGGTCATTAATAAATATATTAAAAAGAATAGGACCCAAAACTGACCCCTGTGGTACCCCACTAGCAACAGTCACCCACTCAGAGTATGTACCATTAATAACCACCCTCTGTTTCCTATCACTGAGCCAGTTACTTACCCACATACACACATTCTCCCCCAGCCCAAGCATTCTCATTTTATGTACGAGCCTTTTATGTGGCACCGTATCAAATGCTTTGGAAAAATCAAGATATACGACATCCAGCGATTCACCCCGATCCAGTCTTGAGCTCACCTCCTCATAAAAGCTGATCAGGTTAGTTTGACAGGACCGATCCCTTGTAAACCCATGCTGATATGGAGTCATACACTTATTTTCATTGAGATACTCCAAAATAGCATCTCTTAGGAAACCCTCAAACAGTTTACACACAACAGAAGTTAAACTAACAGGCCTATAATTCCCCGGGTCACTTTTTGTCCCCTTTTTGAATATTGGCACAACATTTGCTATGCGCCAGTCCTGGGGAACAGACCCTGTCACTATAGAGTCCTTGAATATTAGAAATAGGGGTCTGTCTATTACATTACTTAACTCCCTTAGAACGCGGGGGTGAATGCCATCTGGACCTGGTGATTTGTCTATTTTGATTTTTTTTAGGCGGTACTGCACTTCTTCCTGGGTTAGACAGGCGACATGTACTGAGGCATTTATCTCATCCTGCTGTATATTACCTGGCATTTCATGCAGAGGCGGTAGAAGCCAATACAAAGACAAGAGTTGACGGCTGAGTCTTTAGATGGGCTGACGGCTCTTATCAGCCGCTCAAACTATGTTTTTACGTATTTGCAAAGTTTTGAATCTGCCATCGCTTAAAAACCCTTGTCATAGAGGCTTTCTTCCAGTTATCGGTGACGCGTCTTTCCCTCCGACGTAACTTTTGGGCTCGATGAACGAATGTTGCGCCAGCCTCCTATACTTCGCTATATGCGTCAGCGTAAATCCGCACCTTTTGCTCTTTGCTGTCATTCATTCGCTTCGACATCATTCGCCGAAACCTCCAACGCAATCGTTACACACGAGCGCATACATTCAGAGCATATATAACGGAATTTTCCACCCCGCATCTTTAAAAAAAAAAGTCTCTGACAATGTCCCGCAGGCCACCTTAAAGGAGATGAATGGAGATGCAGAAGCGCCGGTTTCATTAAGTCCGCCCAGCTCTTCACGTCCCCTCCCCAGCTGCAGCGTACAGAAAGCAGTCGGGGAGTGAGCCAGATCAGGCTGAAGTTTCAAACTTTGCTCTCAGACGGTATTAGGCTGGGATCTGAGAGGCAGCTGGGGCATTGGCAGACGCATCCCTTCTCAATTACCCTTTGTTACCTTTAACTGGTGAGTAAACACCGCTTTAGCATTTCCCATAGCCTAACACATCAAGATATAGTCTATCCATGTTAGGGGACTTTACTGTATCAGCATTTAACCCATTCTCTCCCAGCAACAGACCTAGAACTTGTTCTAGACTGGAAATAGTTAAATATTTGCCTAGAAATACGCGTATCTAGATACACGTTTCTCTGTCCCCGCGTACGTTTTACACGCCATTCATAAATATTTATGTATAACTTCAAATGTGTTTTGTTTGGCTGCATCCATAATTCATTATGCTTTTCTCTTTGTAACCGAAGCCGCTGAAGTCCTCTTTCAGCTTATATTAGAAACATAAAAAAAACATAGAAGGTGACGGCAGATAAGAAGCATTCGAACCCATATAGTCTGCTCACAGTCCCGGGTCTCGCCTTAGATACAGAATATCTCATGTGTGTTTACATTCCCTTACTGTGTTAAGCTGTACCACTTCTACCGTGAGGCTGCTCCGCTTATCTACTACCTCTCACTTTTCAGCCAGCTTTTTACCATCACTGTAAAAGCGGTAGATCGCCTCTTGGCCCCTTTGTTTGGAATTTCTATTCTTTTTATTGCTGGTCACTGTAAATCCTGAATGACTTGTATATTCGGAGGGTGTTAGGAGCCGCTAGGCTTGTGAAATATCTTTCTATCTTTCATAGAAAGGATGCAGCCGTGTGTTTGAGTAATAAGAAGGAGAGATCATTGAGGGAAGCCTGATGACGAATAAGACGGGTTATTTCTTTCTGCTTCATTTCTTTATTAGAAACGCGTCGGGGAGATTACTATGATGTATCCGTGTATTTATCTATTACTATGTCAGATAAGAGCACATGGCCCATGCACTTTGCCATTTTGGGCTGGATTACCTTAAATCCAGGATTGGATCCCCCCTAGGGGTAAACCGGTTGGAATCTAATGTTGTCAGGCGACGCTGTGTCAGCTCTAAATATTTATATTATTTCTTATTCACGGAGCACAAATATTTGTAGCTCGGTATATTAAAAATATTAGAATATTGTTGATTTTCGCCAGAATCTCTGTAAATATCAGTTATATTCTGATGTCATGTTGGGCTCATTACAATGACCCGTCTAATCTACGCTCTCGGAAAAAAAGATCGCTCATTAAGATTATATTCACAAGTGACCGATTCAGCTCCACAATCAAACCTCACTGTATGTATGAAGATCGCGTTCTTAGTGAATGTCTCTGCCACAGCAGCAGCTCATTACAGCTAGTAGCTAATGGTAAAAAAACAACAACATTATATTAACATAATATAACATGTAAAACATAATCACATACCGCAGTCCACCAAAAATATGCAGTTTCAGCATTAATAATGCTTGTGTGTAATGTCATAAAGAAATGTATGTATGAATATACCAGATGGGATTGTATAATATTAAGCGATTGTTAGAATTGTGTTAAAACTTTGTTTTAGAGGAAATTGTAACATATGTTAAAGCATTTGGTAAAAATCACAACAGAGGGTCTACAGATGGTAAAGCCAGTGTTGGAGTCATATGGATTCAGCAGACACGTTTCAAACCGTAAATCGTGCTAACCTCTTTTCATCATGTGATTAAGGCTTAAGAGGTCATGTTTGAAAGGGTTTATTTGTTTACCGAAAGACTTGGTAATTGGCGAGTAGGAGAGCTGGACATGGTTTAAACTGAAGAGCCATGACATGTAGCCCTGGATCCACCATCAAAGTAGTGATAACAGATATGGTTCTTCTCTGGGATTATTGATCTCACAATTGGAGTTTTGTAGTGGACTCCCTGACACTCTAAACTTATCTCGAAGGAACATTTAACATATGGAATTGGGCCACATTTTTGTTTATCTGGGGGATATCTGATATAGGTAAAACACGTATGCTTTATTTAGGTGGTTATAAGTGGTGCTTAATGTGTAAACTCAGTATTACAAGGTTTGCCAGGTCCATCACTGAAAGGGATTCTGCCATAGCCGTAATAAGAAAATGTATTCACCACATCCAATCATGGTGTATACCAAACTATGAAACTCATTGACAGGGCAAGAAACCCATTATTTTTTCTGTTCAGAAAGTACAGAATATATACATAAAAGGCAAAGGCTGTACCGTTTCTTAAGGTGTAGGGAAGGATACCTGATTTTGAAAGCCTGACTGGTTTGGACGTACCATGATAGTACATCATCCAGCCTGTCCATTTTCACGTGGTAGACTTATTGGTGGATCTACCCAGTTAGTATATGAATGTTTTGGGTTTTTAGTCTAGCTGGAGCTGTCAGGTGAAAGGTGGTACCCATTGGTGTCCTTTAATTGTCCGCTACCACTTGTTTTCCATAAGGTCCTTGCTCAATGGAGTTCTCGAGCAGGTTCTCACCCCTGCGAAGGTGTCAGATAGGCTGTTGTCTTATAGAGTTCTCAGGAGGGCTGCCACCTTCACAGAGTTTTCAAGCTATAGGGCACCATTGGGTGTTCTCATTCAGGAACGTTACAGAACACAACATTCTGTAGCATTCTAAGGGAGCTTTGAAGTTCAATGAATGAGAGGTTTTTGGAATCTCACATTATGGATTATATAATCATATTTGTAGTTTTTATTTTAGTTTTTGAAATATTTCCAATTATTGGAAACAAATGCTTCGATTGGATTGGTGCTTTGTTTCATTTAATTTGGTTTAAGCCCATTGGGCATAAATGATTACTCATGTCCAGCCCTTGCCCTTACTTTCTTATAAATAATTTACAATAAGAAGTAATTTTGTTTGTAATCATTATAAACACTGTGCAGAGCTATGGAATATGACAGTATTTTATAAATAAATCTTTTGACAGTGTCCCAAAGCCTTTTAAATCTCTCGCAGCGCTATTTTTAATCCATCCGATTATATCTCTTCAGCCAGTTTGCTAATTGTTTAACTTACTTTGCCTTGGGTTAAACTGGAGGGCTCGTGAATCCACGTTGCATGTAACAGCAGTTGGAATTGAATATCTATGAGATAGATCTGCTTACTTTCTAGCATTATCTTGGCTTCTTCTAGAAGGCACATTCCGTTTCTAAGAAAAAAAGAAACCATGCTATATATCATTAGAATAAACTTTTTACAGCTTATTGTAGATTCAGGGAGTTGGTTGGTATAGGCCATTGGAAAACTGTAAGGTAAATGAGGAGGAAACAGCTGGAACAAAGAGGGTCTTCTGAAATGTGGTGGGAGCAGCTGTATTAAAATGTTTATTACCTTCCTGGAACGCTGTTACATTTCTCATCTGCCCCTAAGAGACCATAATGTCTGACTTTGTAATATAGTATTCGATAAAAATGATTTTTCCAAATCCATACAAAATAAAAACTCTAAACAAGCATCTACTACGGACCCTAGAGGCAATAGTGTTCCTCAAGATATAGAGTCTTCTTTCCACAAAGTTGGAGATGTTTCTCCTCGAGACTCTTCTTACTTCCCGCATTGGTGTCAGGGCTTTACCTCTGGCTGCTGGGTCCACCACGTCTCATAGGTGATTCTGTCCAGTCTTGTTCCATGGTCTGGTGGACCTTCGTGTTCTTCCCAGTCCTGTTTTTGCATTTATTCCTGGTTTGGGAACATGCATTTGGTGGGTTTTGTGGCAGCTCTGTGCCTCGCTTTGTGTGCATCTTGGCTTTAATGTTAGATTATGCCATTAGGTTTTGTTCACTCAGAGACAATCAGCAGCCACAGTATCCAAATGCTTGACCAAGGAAGGGTGGGGGGTCATGGCGAGGCCCAGACTAGACATTGGGCACACAGGTTCAGCCAGGTGCTGGATATAGCTGACTGCAGGCTATGTGAACAAAAAATGCTCCCTTGTCGGCCGCACTTACATCATGTGGCGGCCACTGGCCTTGTGACTCCCAGTCTGGCCCTGGTCATGGCAGAAATCCTTCAATCCTAGACTTTCCCTCATGAGGCCTTCCTTTGATGGGCAAGACTTTGATCATTACACAGGACCTTGAGGCTTTCTGTTTGGTACAGGGACATCATATTACATAATAATCTAAATATTAATACAACACACACACATATATATATATATATATATATATATATATATATATATATATATATATATATAATAAAGAGATCCATGCTGTGTGCTATGCTTGGGTCTATATGTGCAGCTAAGATAATGTAAAAATACTGGTTATATACAGCACTAAAAACATAGCTCTGAACGTCAGAGTTAAAGCTGGAATATCGCGCATATTGTAAATCAAAATATAATAACTCATGAAATCTATATTGTTGTAACCAAATAATAGGTCTCATAGGTGATACTGTCCAGTCTTGTTCCATGGTCTGGTGGACCTTCGGGTTCTTCCCAGTCATGTTGTTGCATTTACTTGATATTTGGGATTATTATTTAATATTCATAAAAATTTTAAATCGTTATTAATTAACAAGTGATTAAAAATTTTTTAACAGTACCCCTGAGAGCAAACTGAGGATGCAGGGGGCAGATTGATAGAAACAGTGGGGCTTCTTTCCATTCTGTATATTGTACCGACTTGAGCGGTTGTTGTGACATTTCTTCTGGGTCAAGGTTGCTAGGAAAACAGATTCAAACCAGATGTAATGGAAAAGTTTACTTTCAAAACTAATAGTTAGTGATTCATTGGCAAGTGCCCTAATATGAGGAATTTGATGTCAACGTGCATGTTACTCATATGTTTGTGATTTACTGCCTACCCTCGATGCACTGATGAAAAAACTTTTTAACATTCGGGAGAACAACGCAAACATTAAACTGCCTCTCTCTCTATTTTCTTTATTTTTTTTTTCTGAAGTATGTTTTATCCTAAAACGGACAATTTATCATACTTTCCAGCTATATCTAGAAGTCTCAAAGGTAGACACATTAGCCATTAGTGAGAAAGAGAGTCCTACAAGCAGTGCCTAATTCTGAATGACACCCCGCGTTGTCTTCAGTGGCTTCCCTCTGGACCTGGAAGCCTCCTGAACCTCGAAACACTTCAGGGATGATCTTGCACTCAATGTCGCATACAGTGCCATCACATAAGTACTGAAACCGTGTATTGCCGCAGGCGGCACCCTTATTTTCGTCAAAATGTGCGGCTTCAGGCGAGGAACGTCTGACATCCTTGGAAGATGTCACCTCCCTGTGTGACCTGTGAGTTCATCTCTACATTGACTTAAAGTCATCCTCAACAGAATCTGGAGTGGCTCCAGATGCATGGATGTCCATCGTTGGGCGTAAACACGGGGCAACCTGATCTTAATGTTGCTTAAAAAACCTTGATATACATGAACATGTAACAAGTACATGAACGCTGAGAGTGGAGGCACTCTGACACTTAATGATTCATATATTCTTCTTATGAATTTTCAGTTTCAATTCCTTTAAATAGTTACAGATGTAAAAACGGTTACCCTGCAATGTAGCGTTTGAATGAGTCACCTTTGGGCTTTTCACACAAACACCTACATGGAGAGTTCTCGCTCGAACATTGTACGGTAACCAGATGTCTCCTCGTAACGCGGAATTCTTCATACAGAGCTTTATGCATTTCAATACACGGAAACAACTTGACAGCAAATAAGAACCATTTCACTCCTGGCCCTTTTTGTCCTGCTGAAAAAAACTCAAAGCGTATCCGACTTGTTGGTCTTATCTTATATTCAGGAGCCATATGCCTATCCCATGAGTAATTAACGGTATTAACCACTACCACTTCTACCGGAATGCTGCATTTTCTATATCTACAGAAAGGAAAACGTGGTTAGGAGCCTAACCTTCTTGAAACCATCACGTTAGACGTTCCTCTTTACTGCAGATAATCAACATAGCTAGGGGTGTCATAGAGTTAGATGAAGGGCAATGATAACCCTACAGAACTCATCATTTCCACAGGTTCTGCAACTCGAGTGTCACAGGTCTCCTTATGGTTCATATTATAGTAAATGAGGAAGCAACTAATGGAAGCCAGGAGTTGCTGGGTGAATGATACATTTGCACTTCAAATGGGCCATTAGACCCCATAATCTGTCTCCAGAGAGCCCATCAAAGCTTGCTAGTAATTAGTACGGTACTTCATCTATCGCTGCTCCTCCATCTTTAGGAGTCATATAAATGTACCATTAGAGTTGTGGAAAAGATAAAAATATACACAGTGTGACGTGCTTCATTTACACCTAACATATTCCGTACTCGATACACATCGGTTCCTCAATCACTTTTTCTTTTTTCACATCATGGGCAAGCATTTCCGAGGCCGCTCTAACATACCTTCATAAGGAGCATGAAAGACTAATCGGTTTCCTGCCAGAAAAAAAACGTTGAAACATTAACCTTCCCCCTCACTGCGAGCCGTTAGTAACCCTTTCCTGTCACAAAGTGCAGGCAGACGGTTATCTTTCCTCCCGATATCCTCTCCAGAGCAGCATTCTGTTCTCGCATAGATAAAATTCTAGCTCAGAGAAAAACCATCCCCTGCCACAAAACCACAAAGACAGCATGCTAAACCTTTACACGCCACAGACCCGCGGGGCAGTGACTTACCCGTTACTTGTCACGGAGCTGGTCATGCAAAAGACTATTTAAACCTAGGAGAGGCTACCAGTTTCTGGAGATAAGCCAGTATGGGAGTGCTTAAACTTTTCAGTACCAGAAGATATTAATACGATATCAGGCAGTTGAAGCTTATACGTTTCCTGTGCTCTCCCAGGGTAGTAGATAATCATATATCCATCATCACACCCATAGAAAATGTTTTGGCAGAGATGTATTTACAGGGGCCGCTCTCCTAGTCCTACAATTCCGAGGTCATCTTCTTTGCGCTAGACAACAGGATATGACATCATATCCCAAGTGCCCCCCTTAGAGAAGATCACATGCTACAGAGGTCCCCGGGTCGATCTTCCCTTTAGCCACGCCCACCCTCTATCCAATTCTCCACCCACTCCTAACTCATGTAATGCTCCCTGGGGCTAGAAGGTCTAATGCAGGGTTAGCCCTACTTAAAGAACAAAACAAGCTGTTGGCCCTTTATAGCCCACAGTGATATCAGGGAGTTAACCAGTTCGACTTTCATCCACGTTCCAAACACAACCTATCGTTTGCTTCACTGATCCATTGAACAAATTCACTATGTTCAACAAAACAAAGCTGATGGAAACATCCTAAAATTCTGGAAAGAGTGTCACCTGGTCACGTGTTTAACGTGCCATCATGTGACTTGTGCTAACATAAGGACCTGATTAGTTAATTGAAGGAACATAAATTGCAGAAGCAGCTTCTTCCCCTGGAGTCTCCAGGAGAAACCAAGAAAGTTCCCAGGTATGGAGATCACCCTTCCTCAAGAATAAATGGAAATCATACAACTGCAATTCCCTTTACAAAGCTTAGTACGAAAATCCGAAACAAAAAGTTCATTACACAGTCCAATCTCTATTTATCGTTTTTTGGAGAAGTAACCAAACGTCTGCTTCATATCTTCCTACCTCTCCCCCACCATATCAACTCAGGACTGTTGAGGTGTGGCAAACGGCGGGACTGGAGCTGGGAATGAGGTCAGAAGTGTGGCCTCCGTCCATCTTCCCCAAAAAGCCATCTCGCACAGACCTTCGACAATTTCACAGCTTCCTGGGCCGGTAAGGGGAGAGCTGAGATTTCTCCAACCGGCCCATTTTCCCGGCACTGTCCTGCAAAAAAATCCGCACACTTGGGAGGTATCCAGCTGGCACAGACTCCATGGTATATTTACCCAACAGAACCCACCCTTCTGAGATGAAGCAGGTGGACATTACGTCCTATCTAGTCGTAAAAGAAGAAGCAAACGACCGTAGATTTTAAGCAATAGGGGGGTGGTTGGTACCCTGCCCGGGGTCCGCTCTACAGTAGCACTCAACCTAAATTCTGTATTGCTACTTCAGAACTGATATTATATTATACTGTAGAAAAGTGTTTTCATTTTCCCAACATCTCAATAACAGCCAAAAGAGCTTAACCATGGAAAAATATGGGTGTTACTTTCGTACTTCAAGTCAGGATTTATAGGCCTCGAGTGAGACCTGGACTTTAACAGTTGTCTGGAACATCGTCTGAACTTGGAAGTTCTCAGGAACATTTCTGTGTTTAGAACAATGGTTACAAGATGATCCTGAGCAGAGCTCGGCTTCCAGTTCCAAGACAAACGAGGCACGCAGATCTCTAAAACCGCAGTGCTGAGAGGGCTAGAACATTATAGATATATACGGTATCCACAGCCTGATCGTAAAGTGAATGTCTGCTTTTTAAACCTTAATCAGTCTAATATATTATAAAGATAAATGACATAATGAAAAGTGTTTTTATGAATAGTAATATTAAGTTCCCCAATGTGTTGAGGGTGTCATCAAGGAGTATTACATTAAGATATTGGAGCAAATTAATGCTCCGTTCATTCTTTTTACTTCTCTTTTCGCCAATGGGACAATAACTTTGATCAAATACGCAAGTGATAGTTTACCCGCAACACAGAATTTAATAATGACAAATCCTGTACATGTACGGGCCCCCGATCCATTGCTTTTAATGGGTTTAAGGACAGCCCATTGTCCTTAAGGGGTTAAAGACAAAACAACGGATGTACTAGATTTAATAGATTAGATCATCTATTATTACAATAGATTATTTAAAAAAAACATTAAAATAGCAAATTACGCCGTATTTCCATCCCAGGTTACGCTGAGCTCTCCTTCTGGGGGAGTGTCTTCGTGAGGGGCGGATCTAGCCTTTTGTAGAGGCGGAGCTAGCCCCAGGCAGTCTTAAGTGGGTGAATGTTAAGGGGGATATAGGCGTGAGAGGGGCACTTTACCCGGAGACTCTGGGTCAAACTCAGTTCCCAGGTTTGCCCGTCTCCACCGAGCCCGGCACTTTCTAGCACCTAAATTAGAGGCTTTTGTGCTGCACGGAAAAGCCGGGGATTTGACGGATGTATTTATTTTATTATGCAATGCTCTATGAAAATGGAATAAACCGTGTAGTTTATATGACAGGGTGACACCAGATTTCTTTCCGCACGTGTTGCTTGGTAATGGAACCGAACACATCAAATGCTTGCATCTTGTGCGTATTGTTGAGTTTGGCTCATTTTTTATACATTTTCCAAAATTCATTCCAAAAAAAAGTCAATTTGCAATCTTTTAAATTACACTCTGTAGAGGATTTGCTTGTCTGGATCTGCAATCCAAGAATTGTTTTTTCGCAACCCAAGAATTATTGTCAAGCAGAAGAACCTTGCATGAATTAATGAAATCTAATCGTGCTGACATTACATCAGGTCCCAAAAATATTAATTAACTGGTAAGAATGGGGTGCACTTCCCAGAAACAGACTCACTAAAGAAGAAAGCACCACACTGCGCTGATACTTTATGGCGTAGACTTCCATTGGTCAGAGTGTCTGACTGGGTGATTAAGACTGAGCTATTCTATTGTTTCCCACAGGCAGTATGATAAGGAGTCGGGTTGTTTTCTAGTAGATTGGGCTCAGATAACAGAGCGAGAAATAGAGGTTTTTAAAAAAAGAAAACGGTGTAATACTTTTGAAAAAGTATTCTTAATCTGTTATTAGTAATAAACAAAGCTCTGGGAGTTCCCATTTAACTTTGTTGTGAGATAACAATATTACTGTTCAAACCCATTATGACTAAGGTCTGAGTGGAAGTGGAAATTTTACAGTGTACATCTTCATCATCATCATCGCTCACAAAAGTGAGTGATTCAGTGTCGGAGTTGAGTAAGCGAGTGTAGAATGCAGAGCACATTAATAAAAAAAATCCATAATGATGTATTTTTTTTTTATTTTCCTATTTAGAGAAATTCTATACTTTTTTCTGTTTTAGAGGAAACAGTTATGGGCTTCTTTTTTGTAGTTTTACTCTCCAGGGGAGTTGTTTCTTAAGGCTAAGGATAGGCTGAAAGAAGAAGTGTCAGGTTTAATTTAAGCAGAGGAAAAACGTAAGAAAAGGGGAGGAATAACTAAATAGGAGGTAGATATCAATGATAAAGGCCATGTCGCTCCAGTGTTTGCTCTACTAAGACTGTCTAAACATAACCACTCACATATTGAGCAGGTTATTTTGTATGGCACCGAAACTCTAAGTGAGATATGGGACATAATGCAGCTGGTGGAGCCTTCCTTTGAGTTTAGTGTGAGTCGCTTATAGTTTGGATGAAGTGTGGAAACCAGCCTAGACTGGCCATCTGGCCAAATGGACAAATGCCTAATGGCACATCCCATGTAGCTTTACTGTCGCAGATCCTGGCAGCCAGTGGTTGGAGGCATGTGGCCGTATGCTGCAAACATGTAAATATTTTTTGGCTAATGACCACCAGGGCCAATTTAAATTCCCAATGCGTCCCTTGTGTCAACAATGATGTTGTAATCGAATAAACCATCTCACCACCACTTGCCCTTACTTCCAAGAAGCTCATGGTATGTCCTTCAACTAGTAGACCATGTCGGGTCCACTAGCTTTCCCATCCCCTTTCTGAAAATATTATATAAACAACAACTGACATTCCATCAGAAAAGAATTAGCTTTTCAGTGGAAAAAACCATCTCATTCATTTTCACAACAGTAAAGCACAAGCGTGGGAATGCGCAAGCATGTTAACCTGCTCCAATGCCTTCACCCCCAGCAGCTAGGTTCACGATTCATGTCAACCTGTATTGGCAAACCAGTTTTCCCGGCATGATTGTCAGGTAACAATGTCCGTGGGTAACAATGACACCTGTTTTTGTAATAGTAACGAAGTTGTGAATGTAATTTGAGCCGGAGAGGCAGACAGCAGACACGTCAAAAGCCAACAGGCCTTTAAGAAGCAAATAGTCCAGTCTGAAGCCACCATTATGGGTATAGAAAAAACATGGCTCTCCCATTGACTCGGATCCCAAAATACAAGCCCCCTCTAGGACTTTAGGTTTCAGGCTGTAGTCAGCGGTTCTCCCAGATATAAAACCAGCCAACACTAAAAAGAACGCTGGGAAACTAGAAGCTTGTGCAGGTGCCCTGTCTCAGGGGCAAGAAACAATTCTCTGGGTGTTGACCCGCGGGTCAAACACGGAGAGTTCCCAGGTATAGACATGACCTCAGAGGTCCTTTCTTTTGATGGTGCCATCATATTTCATAGAGCTGAATAATGGGATTTAAAATATACCCTTATAATGGATTTTATTGGGTGGAAATTAGAGTTTGCTTAATCTATTATATTTCTTTATGCTCTTTTTTTTGGAGTTTGTAGGAGTCATAACTTAATTCGAGGTCATCTTAGGAGAGCAAAATACACAAGACACAGAAAGACAGAAAGTCACAATAACAATGAAATTATTGTTTTGGCCAGAAAAGAGACGGGGCTGAACGTTAACCTGAGTCAGAGGGAGGTAAAGATCTCAGTGTTTTTTTTAGGGACGAAGGAGGTGGGGGGTTTAATATTGTGGTGCCAGGAATCTGGTAGACATTACACAGCAATTTGTTGCTGACTTTGCAGATCTCCCCATGTCTCCCTCTTCAAGCGTTTGTGCTCCACCAACATAAAGCAGGACGGACAAAGATCCTACAGATGCTTTAAGCATCGGAAAGTTTATGATCAGCTATTCCATCCTTTTTTTGTTTTTGAACCAATATGTAGGATGAAAAATGATTTTTTTCCGAAAACCAGAATGTGCAGGAAATAAAGTTCAACGTGGAACGTTTCTTCTGGGAGAGTTCCTTGCCAAATAGAAATAAAAAACAGAGAAAACACGTATCCCCCTTCCAGCTTCCACACCCCCTATCCTCCTGACTCTAATTTCCTTTATTTTCCGTTCTCTGTCGCTAGAGCTAGATGGGGGGAGAATGGTTTTTATTGTGTTTAGAACAGGGTGCAGGTGCTTTCCCAAAAACGTTCATCATATGTATGGAAAAGCTGATGAATATGTAAGGAACCTTAACAAATAATAATTAAATAAATATGATCACTATATATATACACCGTATACATATATATATATATATATATATATATATATATATATATATATATATTATAGATTATGGCTTTGGCTATCCAATGTACTACATTAACAAAAAAAATGTTTTCAAATAAGGAAAAATAAACTTGGATATTGTCAGAGAATGGTGGAAATGTGTCTTTTTCCGTGTGGTCACGCCCAGTCTCTGCCCATGTTACGCCCACTTTCCCCTGCTCCCCGCCCAGTTAAAGGCTCTCTGAGACTAGCCCTGCCCCTCCATCATACCTCCTAAGAGTCCTGTCACAGGACAGTCATAAGTTTTCCCCCAGGTCGCTGCCCCACTATCCCTCTTTTGTGGACACTGGGGATCGTGGGCCAGTTCTGGAGATCCTCTGCTCTGCCCTGACTACCCAGGGAACTTTAAAATTAATTAAGGTCTGTGCTGTTATTTAAACAAAAACCCCCCACAAACTATAGGTGTTTTTAATGAATAAATATAATTATACTAGAATATGTGGCAGTTCCCCTATCACAGAGTAAACATTTTTGTAGACAGACCCCTACAGTTTACACCTAGCGGGATAACACCAAGCTGTCCAAAATAATTTACATTGTATTTACCCAGATCTGAAAAATAAGCAGTGGAAATTTTATTTTGGCAGCTGGCGTTATAAACATGATCTATAAACAACTCTGATCTCCCCAGTTGGCCCTTTAACAGTATGGAGCCTCCATAGACTGCTTTAAAGGGCACTTTGGACCTATAAGTCACGGATTATTAGGATGGGAGCAGGCCTAGGGCAGCACCCAAGGGAAACAAACGTCCGTCTCCATCCGATTGTACCCTTACTGGAAAGCTGGACAGCAGAGCAGCAGGCTGGGACATGATATGTAATATAATAATTATTTTACATGACTTTGGGTAAGGGAGTGTGGGAAGGAGTAAAAGAGTTAGAGGGTAAGGGAATAAGGCGGGGAGAGTGAGTATGTATGTATCTATATGTGCATGCATGTTCGAATGAGTGTGTATGTGGAAGCGGGTGTTTTAGCGTTAGTGTGTGTCTGTGTGTGCGTATAAGCGTGAGTTTGCAAGTGTGAGAGTGTAAATTTGTGCGCCAATGCACATGTTTTGGGAGGGGGGCCACTTGGCTTTACCTGCTTGGGGTTCGTGTTTGAGTGGTGGGCAATAGTTGGTCCTTTTCTTTGCATAGTTTGACGCTTCCAGAGCTACATTGGAGAGAATAAGACTTTCACCCCTAGTCCGGAAGCTTTGCTGCCCACATGAAAACAAATGAAGACCTAATTTGGTTCATTGATTAATTTGGATCGGCTTTACCCTCCCAGGCCAAAAGGTGCCAGCCCTCACTTTTATACACAAATCACTTTTTTATGACTGTACTACATTGTAATACTTTAGTACCCATCATACTTTGTGGCTTCCATGAGAGCAAAGACATCAAGGGAAGAATTATGGATTTTGCTTCAAAAGAGAGACATTTGAGAGGTAGATTGTTGGCCTTCCATAACACGATGATGTGAGATGAATTATAAGAAATTGGACTATACATTAACCAGGGCTTAACCTCAGACTAACTTCTAGGAGGAACCAAGTGAGGTTCGGTCTTTTAATTATCGATGAATTAACCCCTTTGTTTTTTGTTTTACAAAATCTCTTTCTTGGCTCCTATGGAAATCACATTTGACTCATAAATAAGCTCTGTGTTCTTCTAAATTCTGCACTAATTTGTCAGCCCCAGGCCTGGAGCAGAAACTGAAGAACCAATATGACTCAGATAGCCCTGAAGTATGGGTTATACTTTTTTATTTACATCCTGAATACAAGCTTAAAAAAAATAACCAGGACTATAATTAAGATAACACTTTCAGTTTTGTTAACAATCTTATTAACAGAACGCATAAAAAATGTAAACCGGAAATTCATTTTATTTAAACAGTTTTTAGAAGTGGTAGTTTTACTCCATCATCGGCGTACAAAACACAACTACTTCCTCTTTTCCTAGAACTAACCTTCATTGGTGTTTCTCAATACATTTTCGAGCAGATACCAAAGGTAACATCTTTTTAAACCAGCTTTATATGTATATGCTTTCCAGAAGAAAATACAAATAAACCAGCTTTTATTATAAACCTTTTTCTCAAAAGTGGTTTCCTGCCAAATAGTAATAAATTGTGCCTTATTCATGGATGAGAACTTAGAGCCACAGTGTGTTGAGGCAAATAAAACTAAGGAACAAAGAACCTTTCAAGCAGCTTTTCTTGGTCCATGTGACCAGTAGGTATTCCCTGAGAATATCGGAAAGATGCAGTCAATACGTGACTAAAGATATTTTTAGTTGGCAATGTTTGGGTATCAGCCACCACCAGTAAGGAACTATCTAATTCCATATGTTCTAAAGCGTCTCGTTTATAGGACAAGGATGTTTGCCCTGTAAGATAATTGGTTTTCAGGTGAGCTGCTGTGGGACTCTGGCAAAGCTTGAAGTGAGATTCCATGGAACAAGAATCCCTGGTAACCCCATGTGGTACTTCTAAAAATAATTAAACTACATTAAAGCGTTAGGCCGGGACATCATTAGAAGACGATAGAACATACAGGCAGAGCAGAGGTATGAATGGACACAACGTACACGGCAACGGATGAAGAATGGACCATCACCAAGTATATGGCGAAAGTAAATCAAGAACTCTGAGATTTTACAGAGGAACAGTAACCTTACCAGCTTTTATTGTTACAAAGTTAATTGATCAAAACTACCTGTAGTTTGCGAGAACTATTTGAGAGAAATGTAATTTAAAGATAATGGCCTATTCACACCAAAGGGGATCACCCACTGGCAACAGATCTCCCACCGACATCTGAGGGACCTCCCAAGGATGTCACTAAGCCCACCCGTATCCCGAAGAGCGAGAGTTCCTGGCAGCTGAAGCCCAGAGGCTGCTGGATTCTAATATATATATATATTTATTTTTTTTTGCTTTTTTATGTTTTTTCCTTTGCATTTTTGTTGTGTTTGAGGGACACTTTGCACTCATGAACTCATCTGCCCTGTTCATTAAATCCAGCTGCGCCTCCGTCATGCCATCAACATTCTAGTTAATCCAAAAAAATGCCACGGGCATTCCTTTTAAATATATCAGTTACACGGGAACGATGGGCGTCCATCTGGTGTGGATAGGGAACCAGTAAAACGTTTAAACTTTCTTGTATAAAACTGAGGTTTATCCAGTAGTTAGATGCAGTAAAAAGTAAAAATGCACATGCATTGTGAAGCCGGCGGCCACACATTGAACGCTGTCGGCCAGTGGCCCACAGAGCTCGGTGTGCCAGTCCAAGCCTTGCATAGCCTGTCACCGACAGTACAGATCCTCGCTGCCAGGGTTGAAGAGGGTGATGAGAAATTAATTAGTTTGACAGGTTTTGCCACCATCTGCCACTGAATTTAGATTTATTAACCCAAATATCTCCAACCCAAAGCACAGCCTGGATTAATTTAGATTATGCTACAAACTGTAGGGCTTTGTCCGCTTTAAGCAACTATACACAAAAGTGACACAGAAAATCACTCGCAGGTGTAAAAATTTCTGACGGAGACTGAAATGATAATTCTTCTGATAAATCTCATTGTGATTACTGGGTCGTTTTGGCCCTCAGTGGATTGTAGAATCCTCCACCGAAGAAAAGAGACCTCTTTGATATCAATTTCCTGCATAGAGATGAAAGCCTGTGCTTCGTAATGAGATGTCCTCATTCTGTCTGCCCCACGCCAGCAGATACATTATATCCATGTGGTTAGATGCTCACGGTGAGAATACTGTTCACAGAAGATCACCCACATCATTTGGCGTCACGACAACTTAATTAGCTGGGAGACAACTCTGGGCAGAATCTGTCTCCACTGTTCTGGGAACGCCCTTGAGGAAGACTCATTTTTTATTATGTACCTTTTCATAGGTCGGAGACTTCTTAGCAAATCCAAGTACAAAGTCTATCCTTTTTATTAATGATTTTGAAGCATGGTCCCTGCATGTAGGAACTAACTTTGGAAATAGGTTTATTCTCCTACTTTACCGCAAAGAAAAGGTCCTCCATTCGTTCAGCAGATGTTCTAGATGATAACCTTAACCTGAAATATTACGGCAGATTTACTGTATAGCTATGTTCTATATACCCGGAATATCAAAGAAGAGATGGGGTGGGTGGTGATGATTATTAGTCTCAATTATTAAGCTTTAGAAGTGAGGAGAACAAATTTTTTTGGATGTGTCTGCCAGAGCGCTAAACAGCTAAGAAAGACTATTTTTTTTTACTTAAAGAAGGGAACACCATGGAAAATGTGATGTTGTTTGAGCACTCATTCTCTCTCTCTTTTCCCGACCCACTCCATTTCATCTTACTCATCAGATGCTTGCAGCGAGAATACTTTTGTTCAGGAGATCACCCACATCATTTGACATCACTGCAACTTAATGAGCCTGGATGTTCTTTAGTCTAGTTTACTGTCGCTTACATTGTTAGGTATCTACGTTCACAATGAAGACTTACAGAAGGTATCAAAAAAATCCAAATTGGGACCTTACAGCCACCCTTAATTCATTAGCTTAGCTCAGCCACAAACCCAAATAGAGTTTCAAGAGGGGGTTTTACTCAAATGCTAGAAATAGAATGCTAAAAAAGAATTTAAAGGAGTTGGCAACAGTTGATTTACCATTGTGGGTGAGGTCCATTACCTAGCTACAAAACCTTAGTATTGTTTATCTCCCTTAAACCTTAATGATGTTCCAATGGCGTAAAGTAAACAATGGGCTTTAAAGTCTACTGCGATGGTATGGAACGTCATGGTCAGGTAGGGCTGAACATACCTGGGAAAATCCCAGGATGGATTTCTGAGGGACAGGCTTTGGACTAGCTCCGTATATCATTAAATGGGTTAGGAGTGAGATGTGAATAGGGTGTGGAGTGGGTACAGCTACAGAAACAAGAGGAAAGTGACCCAGAGACCCACTGGGGCAACACTTCCCCCAGAGATCACTGACCACAGGGAACATGCCGTGTCTGTCGCCCTTGTGCTCGAAGGGGTTAAAAGTGTTTTTATTGTTATTGGCATGCTCACCTCTAATGAGCAATTAAAGAATTGATGAATACTTTAACTGTAGCGCCTCATTGCTCCAAGTGTTTAATATAAATGCCCCTGTAATCATACCACATACGGGTTCTATTAATCTTTACCGTGTGCTTCACATTACAATCCAACCAGAACACGGTAAAGGTGACACGCAACATGCTGAAGCCCTGCTGAGCGATTTCATGAGCTCACGTTAATCTTATGTACATAATGTCACAAGAAGCAAGTTCAGTGAAGTTTGTGGCAACGTGCAGGGTTAGGCAACCTCCAGCCATTTCAGACATGCAATTCCCATTATCCGTACACTTCATACTGCTGCCTGTAAATAATTGGTGTTGTGGATCGTAAGAAGTGGTGTGTTTCTGTTATATGGTAATAGTAATTAAAATAACTGGTCCTTATTCATATTCTAATTTCCAGTATCCGATTTTGTTGGTATACTAAAAAAAACACTTAGTATGACAAAGTTCCCAACGTTGCAAATGTACAAAGTGGGTCGTCTTGTAGGGAAAACTCTCCCTCGTCCCTCCAAGTTCATCATCTCAAGAAACTTTTCTCTTGCTGTCAGCCATTGGTCCATCATGAAGCAAAACCTTCCATCCAAGCCCTTACCATCCCCCCATTGTGTGCACAGTATGGCATAGCTGGATTCCCAAAGATTTTTCGTGTATTATGTATATTGCGTATAGATTTCATTGACATTGGGCCAAGGAACAAGCAATTTAGAGCAAGGTGCAGAAAGTAGAAGAATAGTAAGACTAGATGGACCAAACAGGTCTTACATCAAATCAAACTCTAAGAGGCCCAGGTCCACCATATATTTGTTTTGGGGCATCTTCGTAAAGGGGGGTGTTTACAGGCAAATGGGGCATGGTTACAGCATTGTGAATTGAAGCAGAATTTGAGCTGGCGTAGGACACCATATGGGCATTCAATGAAGCCCACGGCTTCATTGCATTGTTAAGGAGCCATGTTGGAGCTGTTTGCATTCATAGCTAGGTTGAGGTCATCTCTCCACAAAGGTGGGAGAGCGGGGCATCTTGAAAGGGACAGTAGAAAACCGTGACTGTCTGGCATATATTGGGATGTCTTGGGATGTTGGGTCTATCTTAAAAAACCATTGACCATTTACAATGTTGGGTTGGAAACTGGTGGGAAGTTTGGTCTTACCACCACAGCAGCCAATGGAATAGAGTTCTTTTTATACCCATCCCTTTATTTGTATGCATATAACTGTTAGGGTTGAAAATACTAGAGTGAAAGGCTAAAAAATGGATAGGATTAAGCTCACAATGTTTTGTATACAACCCCCTTAATGTTGTGACTCGAGAACAAAGCAAGCACTGACGATGGTTCATTTAGATATATTTGCAGGCGACAGGCCTTGAGCAGCCTGATGAATATATAACTTCCTGCTTCATGAAAATTGCTGGCGCTGGTTGTAAAAATTTACGGTGTATTAGTCGAGTCAGTGTATAAAACACAGGTGATGGTGTTGTGAAGCAAGAAAATTGTGCCGAGGAGAAAGGTTAATGAATTCCAAGGTCGGAAGCCTCAATGGACTTTGTTATTGTCAAATAGCAGTTTAATGTGTTACAGCGTCTGTCATCGACTGAAACTTATTGAACAGCTCAAAACATGTCTGCAATCCCAGCTTTATAGCTGTCTGCATATGGTGCCATGGATGGCAGTGGGTTAGCCAACTCCTCATGTTTACTGTACTGCCTCAATGGGGAATATATGTTGGGCCATTCCACTGGCTGGAGATACGTCCACTTTTCAATCTGCTGTATAATCGCGTTATGTACATAATTTCCCTGTAGGCAGGGTATAGGCAGAAAATAGGTATAGCAATAGCATGGCAGTCATTCATGTTAACGAAAGACCAATTATTGAAAGCAGACCCGGAGAGTTCCAGAGTTCAACAATCTCACGTCAACGAGATCTCTAGTGTTCCGTTCTCCCACTGAGCTCTGGATTTTGGATTGAGACCTCCATAGATTTGCTATGTGTTCTATCTCCAAAAACAGCCCCAACTGACTATATGAACAAATATAAATTGACGGGACACCAAAATGAACAAAAGAACAGAGTAGACCACGCACAGAAGGGCAGATGCCTGGGGCAAAAGGAGGCATCTCCCGGCACTTTCGACTGTAACCTTTGCCAAGAAAATCTCAGCTTCCCTATAGCAATCCAGACCATTGGGTTTAAACATAATTATTTCCTAAACAATATACTGATTTAATAGTTGTGATAATGATTTATGTTGACAGAATTTAATTAGCTTGTGTATAATAAAAAGCCATGACAGCACTAAAATGGGGCACTTTTATATAACAGCATGTATTTATCATGTCTCCTTTCCACACAAGCTCTCCATCTGCTCGACAATCAGGTTGCTTTAGTCCAGGGTGATGGTTGTGATGCTCAGAGATCGGTAGAATAAGGCAAAACAACTAGCCTATCGTTCCGTAGGACAGGGTGGTAAAGCTGCCTTTTCTGCCCCTTGTATTAATTTCCCTAATTGAATTTATTGTATTAAGTTCCCTTAGATCAGAATGAATTTCATGGGGTTGGATATAATAGGATAATGATTAATGTAACAGTCCGTTTATGTGTATATTTACCGATACTGGGAACTTTATGATCCTATAGATAAAAAAAAAAATCTAAAAATAAAAAGTTCTACCCTACAAAACACAAGCACTTGCAGGTCCTCACCATAAACTGACAAAAACAATTTTCCTGTGATGTGGAGATAAATCCATGTAGATTTTATTATAGGGTTGTAAATATTTAGTCATTTTTCCCATTTTTGACAGAAAGGTAGTTGGCCAATAAGAAAGGGAGTTTTACTTGGAAAACCCCATGGTGTAGGCAGCTACGCTTCATTTATTCCAGCTACATAGCTGAGGAAGGTCACTGATATGAGATGTTTCTCTCTCGTTTCCATTTTCCATCATCACACAGAACTCAGTTTCCGTTCGATCACAAAGACTACAGAGAAAAAATCCCCAGCACAGAAGTATTACATACTCCTTGCTGGCGCATTTAAGTGCAGTCTTAATATATGCGTGACTTGCGTCAATCCTTGTATCAGTCCACGTCAGGCCCAAAGGAGAAAAAAAAGCCCAAATACCGAGTTGTGTGAGCGTGTTGACTATTTGAAAAGCTACTGTTTCCAGTGGTGTAACACAAAATGTTGCCCCCTCCGACAAGCCGCCGCTCTGTGTACGCATCCTTTAAATGACAGCTTTTTGAAATTATATTACGAAGCAAATAAAAAGGCCAGCGATATAATGATAAACACCATTTGTTAATATGCCTTTGAAACATGGCGGCAGATCAGCCCCATTTGGCCCCTTCTACTCAGCCTGTTTTTCCTGCTATAAAGACTCAAACCTTAATCAGTCATTGGTCTCATCTTAGATTCTGGAGCCATATGCCGATCCCATGATAAAAACTTGTAATAGAAAAATCATCATCATCAGCTGATGTCATTAGTGCACCAAAAGCCCAGCCATCCATACACGCTGCAGGGCCTTGTGCCCGAACCCCATTGCTGTCTCACTCTCCTTCACATTTAAGAGAGACCGACATGTTTGTCCATTCATGTACACATAGCACACAACATTTCAGGTGTCCAAATCGGGACACCTGTGTTTGAGGGTGTTGGACAAGGCAGGGTGGAAAACCGGTCCATTAAGTGGGTGACCCAAACATTATTTGACTCCTTTAGAGTCTGAAATGTTCCTAACAGGTGCTTACCTGCTTGGAATGAGATGAGGTTAAAATAAAAGCAGGTTGTAAGTAGCTATTATAGCCCATCCATTGATTTCACCGGATGGAAAAAAATTTCTTCAGTGGCCATTATTGAGACATCTAATAACATGTAAGAGCCTAATGATTTTTGGGTTATTTTACCCGGTGGAATCCCTGAGATGCAATTTGGTCTTAAAGTTCTCTTTGCATGTTACAACCTGAGTAACACCGCTAATTACTCATTTATCTCATAAATATATGAAATACTAGGTCAACAGACAGGAAAGTGGTGAATTACATTACAGTGGTTGATATTCAGTGGTTAATTCAGATCCTGTGTTCAAAGGCTGCCTCGTTCAATTATCGTAATGGCCAAACGAGGCATGTGCAATCGAAAGTATTTTATTGCTGGCCAAATTTAACACAGAAAGCTATGAAAATACCCCTTTAATGGCTCCTACGGGGTATTAGGAGCATCACCCTTCAAGCTGTTGAATCCCCAACCTTTTCCCCAAAACAATTCTTCAGTTGTATAAAATTTAGCTTCATTTATAATTTGTGCCAGGCACTAACAGAGTCATCATATAACGTGAAAGGGTTTGTAGGGTTACCATGTTGATTTTATGTGAATAAACCATCAGAGGAAATAACAAAATGAACGAACAGCTAAGATATTTCCTTAACATACTAGAGAGTGCAATGTGTGTAAGTGGAACATCACCTTTAAAGACCAATGGATCAGAGAATGAGTCTGCCGGGAACATAGGTTCTTTTTACCGTGCCAACCATGACATCTTCTTCCTAATCTTTAGTGCCATAAACCGCCATGTGACGGTATTGTGTTCTTATCTCGGCCCTATACACGTCTTATGGAATTGAAGGGGTTATTAAAGAATTGGTGGAAAATTAACAAATGTAAGTGGGGTGACCCAAAACACAAAAATAAAGTCAATCGTAAATGGAAGTGAATGGAAAGTGGAAGAGGTTAAACATTAACCCTCTGCAATACCAGTCTTAACCTGCCTTGTTTTGTCGTCACAGATGTAGGATGCGCTATTGCAGTTAGGGTCACCTAGAATGTAATTGTGGCCCTTGAGCTTCACATATATAACGCTTATTCACATATAAAACGCGTATTAACCTTCAATTGTATGCCTCCTTGTTTCTGGGGGTTAGAAAATTGCTGGGAACTAAAGGGAACTAAATTTTACAAGATCATCATTTTTGTTTTATTAAGAGAAAATATCGGAAGGGGCTAAGACAAAAAATGAAATGTGGTTTAAACAATACCATTAAAGCCATACGACAACAATAAATATAAAATACGGTATATTTAAACACACATGAAAAATTAAAAGCGGTTAGAGAGAACTACGGGATGGAAATGATGTATTGGATATATAATAATGTTGTACTGGTCAGTAGGGCTGAATTGTCTATACATTCAAGGTTCAAGGGGTACAAGGTCGATGTATCACCTCTCCAAATCCAGGGCCATAGCTTCTATGGGGCAAGAGTGACAGCTCACCCAGACTAGGGGTGCACTTTAACCCCCCAACAGCAATGCCCTGAGAGGAGATGTGATGTCAGGGGGCGACATGATCCCGGACCCTGCACCAAGGGCAATAGTTCCGGCTCTGCCCAAAACCCACGTTCTGCAGTTCACTGAATAAACATATATACAAGGAGTTAAAACCAATAATAATAAATGTATACGTATTAGAAACCCACCTTATATGTATACCAAGGAAAAAAAACATCTTCAATTCTTCTTCTCGGAAAGAGTGTGGTTCCGTCCTTTGGAATGGTCGGATGAGCCACCAGTTATGCCACAGAGCCCAGCTTCCCAAAAGTTACATTTTCTGTTCCATCCCGAAACATCTACAGTGATCTAAACGATCTCAACCTTGAACTGCCAAAAGCCTGCTCGGCCTAGGCCGGCCCATACTCCGTAAGACCTTTTTTCAGGATTTACACCTTTTTATACACTTTTATACACAACCTCCAAAGTAATTTTGTAGCTCATTTTAATCTACTGGAACATATAAGGCTACTGGCTTTAGATGACATCCCCGATACCTCACTAGCTAGGGCCTCCTTGTAGTGGCATCCTGATGAAGACAAGGAGCTAAAGAGCAAGGCGACTGATAACTAAAACCATATTAACCCCTTAATGGACAAAGCCCATACATGTAAAATGCATTATTTTCAATGGGTTTAGGGACCGCCCATTTTCCTTAAGGGGTTAAAACACATATCTGTTTCACAGCATACAGGTTTTAATTTAGGTAGAGTTGAATTAGTTCCACTTTAACAGAAATGTACATTTCAGGACAATTTCATGACACTTTCCGGATACTTTTGTATGTTGGTTATTTTTTTTTCAAGCTTCCGCTATTACATGTTGTAAAAACGTGAGAATCGGTTAATTTTTTTTTTAACTCTATATGTTTTGTTGTTTTTTTCGAACAGGAAAAGAAAGAGGATGGCTATCAAAGGTTGCCTGAGCGTTACAAAATATTTCCTGTTTGTCTTCAATCTTTTTTTCTTTGTAAGTAAATTTGGTTTTCCACTTCCCCCCACATACCGTATCTTCAAGTTTAGTGATTTCTCTGTTTTCTTGACAAGATCAAATAAAAATATTTAAAAAATCTCTCGCTGTATCAAAGAAAAGGAAAACCCAACTCTATTTTTTTAGCGATATTGTATCAAATAGGAACTTCCAGGTTTATATTTTTACTCGCTTTATCTTCCTCCATAAGGTTGGCCTAGTAATCTTTTTTTATGATTAAACCCCCCCCACAATGTAATTTATTTTTTGTACAGTGATCAGTGTGATACCACAAATTTGCAAATTATCTGACTTTTCTGTTTTCTGGACAGCTTTTGGGAGGCGTTTTGCTTTGTTTTGGACTATGGATCTTGTTTGACCGGAGCAGTTTTGCATCCATGATAGGTGAGTGAGATCAGCCCTTTTGGAAAAGCTCTGAAAAGTTTACATCTTTTTTTGTTTACGTCAACAAACACTGAAATGATTTTGGTTGAACATCTCATCCCATCGCTGTGATTGAACGTGCTTTTTGTACCTTCTCCATTTACCCAAAGAGAAGCAATAGATGGTGGTAACCAAGCAAGCGATGGAACATTCCAATCCCAAAGTCCATAATAATAATAAGCTGAACTGTTTACTGTTAAAAGTCTTTTATAGGAAAACGAAGGGCCAAATGTTTACACCGTGACCATTGTGTTAGGCCTGGTAAAAAAAATCCCCGGAACTAGGTTACGAATTTTGTGCCATCCTACATGCATCTCTATGAAAGAATCTGTAGTGAAATTTTTAAATAAATAAATAAATTTTTGTAAAAAATCAGCTACTTCTTTTTGATCAAAAGCAGGAAGGATCCCTAGAAGAGTTGAACTTGATGGATTTATGTCTTGTTTCAACCTAAATTACTATGTTACTAAAATTGTGTTAAATTTTACATACTTTTTACCAGCTCTGCCAACATATTAAGCATATTTTGTTTCTATTCTTTTTTTTTATTTTTAAATCTCAGGTATGTCTTGTACTCCGCAAAAATATAGGATTTATAATATAAATGGGAAAAAATTATCTCAAGTCTGTGCTGACTGTACCTATCTCTGTTCCTGCTATTATTTCTTTTAAATGTAAATACACATTTTTTCCCCAGGGAATTGCCTTTTATTGGTGTATGCATACAATTATTTTATATTTATTTATTTTTTTAAATTCTCTCTTGCTGCTTTTGTTTCCCCTACTTATGTCATTTTTCTTAATTAAATGGTCCCACCCATGCTATTTTCATTTTTATTTTCTGAGCCCTTTCAAGAAACAAGGCTCGGAAAGGATTAGTTTAAGAAAAATAGTGATTTGCAGTGTCTAAGTATTTGTCATGTAGAACATAATATGTTTTGCTCAAAGTGTCATTAGGAATTTTTAAATAGAAATCATGTAACCAGGGGCACATAAAAAAGGTATTCAGGAACTTGACGGAAGAAATATGAAATTAAAAAATACACCTTAGAATATAAAAGTGGGGAAGATTTCAGGACAATCAGAGGCTTTGCTCAAACTTGCAGAATTCTGATGGCTCCAGGCTAGGGCTGAAATCTTTACAAACCATATTAAAAAAAAATTATGAATCAGCACTTGGTATTTGATTAACCCTTTCCTGCCTTTTTACTTACCGCATTTTAGGTTCCTCTTCACCAACTTTAAAGGTTTGGTCCTATGTATTCTGCGGAGTAGGGATCCTCACCATGTTGCTCGGATTTCTTGGTTGTCTTGGATCACTGAAGGAAATCAAGTGCCTGCTGGGATTTGTAAGAAAGTTAGGACTTCTTTACCCCTCAATCGGCCCAACGTTCTATATCTACCTCTGTATCTTTGTCTGTCTGCTTGTGTACCAAGGGTTAGACAAATGGCAAGTTTGGAAACCATGGCTCCTAAGATTTAATTGCTGGCACCTATTTTCCCTTTTTCTCCAAGGATCCATTTTTTCTCTGGGTCCCAAACTCTACATTGAGTTTAGCTTAACTTAAGCCTAAACTAAACATTTCATACCAGTTGGCATCAAGACATGCTAAGCTATACCCGCAAGCATGTTGATGTATGTCTCAATGCATGTTCATTTGGTTAAAAAGGACTAAAAACATTAAAAACATTGATCCTTTGGTACTTCCCCTGTATTTTGTTATATGTTTTTCTTGTTTCTCGCCATCCCATAGTTTGTTATCTTTGGTGTCTTTGCAGTACTTTGCATTCCTTCTCCTGCTCTTTGCTGCTCAGATCACCGTTGGAGTGCTGGCGTACACGCAGAGAAATAGCGTAAGTTCAAACTACAAATACTTTGTGATCCTGGAGGGTGAGACAACAACCCAAGAGTGTTATAGCCAATATTTCCATGTTAGCTGATATGAATAATATATTAAGCTTTAAGAACAATGGAGATCTTCAGCTTGAAGATCTGAATCTAAATATAGGTGCCCATCATGGACATTATTGTCTCTTCACATAAAGAAGCAATTGCAATTCTCACAATGCCAGTGCAGTCACATTTTAAGTATTTACGTTTAAATGTGTATCTAATCTGTCCGTACTCCCTTCACTCCAAGATTCTACACATTTCATTACATTGATCACATTGGTATTAACATAAGCAGGAGACGGGACAGAATTTCTTGAAACTGAGAAGAAACATTGTCCTCTTCCACTTAAGTAGTTGGCTACATTTTATTTTCACGTTGTAAATTTGCCATTAAATGGCATATAATCTGAACTCTCCGGGTTTGACTCTGAGTCTTCGGGTAAAGCTCTGCTTCCCTGAGTCTCTGAGCGACTTCTCTGGACAAGGGAGCAGCATTTGGCTGCGATCGCTCCCCGCCCACTCCCCGCCCAGTCCCCTTCTTACTCGGAGCCCATTGAAGGCTGCCTGGAGTTAGCCCCGCCTCAACCCAAAGCCACTCCTCCAAAAGAGGAAGAGCCCCAGGTGGCCCATCCTGGAAACTTCCCAAATGTGCATCAAATTTGAGACCTTTTAAATGTTATAGAGTGGTAGCTTTTCATCTTTGTTGTGGACTTCATGGTTCAAAATCATTAACATTCGATTACAATTAATAGACGGCATATTCTGACTCCACCTACCGAAAGGATCATAACACAATAGAAGGGCATTCCAACCACCCACTAAAAACTTTCCACGCCATTTTAAAAAATATCGGCTTAATACTTCTGTTCCATTATACTTATAGACGGGGCAACCAGTTATCTGAGCATTTTAACTCCTCAAATGGCTGGAGCATTTAATTAACAGAATTATATAATGATGATCCCCTCACTATTGCAAACATTCCAAACAATTTATGGAGGCTGCTAAAAAAAAAGTTTGGGGGTTGTTCACTAAAGAGGGAGTTTGCAGGAGAGTTGCAGTTTCAACTCATCAGCTTCTCCTGCAGTAAATTGGGAGTTAAATGCATAATTCAGCCAATGAGGTGACATTTAAGACATCTCAGTTAACCATTCACTATACTAAGCTAGCCAAGACCTTCTTGCAGGAGAAGCTCACTGGTGTTGGTCCTTAATACCAAAGCCCGATGAACAGAGGAGCTGATGAAGCTGAAGCTCCAGGCCTGCATCTGCTGCCATGCGTACTGTGTGATATCACTAACATCAAATATGATCTGTTTTTAGTTGAAATCTACTTTCGGGATGTTTGTTGAAGATATTATAAAGAATTATGGAATAAATGCAAACCAAACAGATATGGAAGAAAATTGGGACTTTGCTCAGCAGCAGGTAATCTGGTTGTGCTCATTGAGGATCTGGACCAAGGGTAACTTTAGATAGAGAGTAGCTAGCTGATGTCCCTGTAGCAGCAGTCTTGTTGGGTATGGGTTGTCCTGGACAAAGAAGGATGAGATTGTCAGTGAGACAGCAAGAAAAACGATCATCTGTGCCAAGTATGATGGAGCTAACCATATAAGCAGCTTGTTCTGCTGCTTGGAGACCACAATCAGGGTGACCACATTTTGAGGGTGCATCCCACCCCTTGTTCATCTCCATGCAGCATATTGAAGTCATTGGGGGTTTAAATTAAATCAGACTGAGGTTTAAGCAAGCTTTCCTCCACTTGTGAGAGCTCTTGGTGTATTACGTATACAATAATGTCAACATCTTAGAATTTTGTCCCCCTGGGTAGCTCTGCCAACCGGTTAATGAACCCTACAAAACGTAAACTGTTCTGGAGTAACAACAGTTCTTCTTGAGTAGACCTTTGTGTGCTTTGTAACAGAAATACTCGCTTGCGGGGAATTAGTAGGATCTTTCCGTCATCACCTCCAGTGCGATATACAGAACGTGTTACTTTACAGCGATTCTCCTTCAGCAGCGGTGGTTATGATGTCTATTCAGTGACCTTCAAGGTTTAGCTGTTAACCATGGCTGCTCGTAGCAATCGCCACTGGGATTTCTATCCAGAGCACCAGGTTCCTAAATCAGAATCATCACCTAAGAGCTTGAGCCGATTCCAGAACAGTTGACCTAGTAAAGGTGGAGAAAGGCTAGATATGTCCTTGAGTTTCCAAATGTCCCTCATGTTTCAGGATCTCAGACTATTTGTTCAGCTATTCTACTCTCCTCTTTTTAGACCTGTGAATGAAAAAGACATCTGTTTTTAGGTAGGGAGATACTGAGAATCAGTACTCCTCTTATGACGTTCCGAAACTCAAGACTAACGAGAGGCAGAGGGGATTTCCTAGCACACTGCAGACAAATATATAGAAACTCATAAACAGTAAAGAAAATAGCTTTTTACTAGTTAAAGATGTTCCCTTTGATGCATTCAATGTTTTTATCTTTTTAAAACTCTTGCCTCTCAATGTATGTTAAAAAAAGATGCAATCGGTCCTAGGGGTCCTAAACAATAATATGAAATTTCTCATTATATGTAAAGCAAAAGATGAATAGTATGATCCATAGGTCAGCTGCCGTATAGTATTTTATATGAATGGTCGCTGCTGATGCGTTGCCTGTAATCTCTGACCTAACAAAGTCCTACTTGGTGTTTACAGCTGGAGTGTTGTGGCTGGTATGCCCCTGAAGACTGGATGAAGAATCAGAAAATTTCCAAGAACTCATCCGTTAACCTGTATCCCTGCTCCTGCAGAAACACCTCCGCTTTTCTTGGCGATGCAAGCGGCAGCGCTAACTTCTCAGCCGTCGACAGCGATCCCAAAAGTGGGTTCTGCACTGCTAGCACGGACAAATGGCCGGTGTACGAGATGGTGAGCTTTTATCTGTTCTGGCGAGGGAGGTCATCTTAGGGCACTTTGCTGGAAGTAAATGTGGGAGTTATGTCACAAAAGGGAGCGGGGTACAACATTTGGTCTTCTTCATTGCAAAGAATGGTATGATCCAGCCACCAGGAACATTCCATTATTTTGTCATGGCAATGAGATCACATTCATACACAAAATATTTGTGTGGTGGACCCTAAATGTGATGGACGTGTGTGTGTGTGTTCAACATCTGCTACATGTTTGTCTTATTCTCTGGGATGGAGGGAGTTGGACTGAGAAGAAGCGGATTGGCACTTAAAAAAGTGGGGGTTATGGTATCTCAAAAGCAATAAGTGACACAGAGTCACTGTATAATGTGTAAGGGGATTGCAAATGAAAAATAATGGTTCAGGGACTTCTAAAAGGTGTCATGGAGCTACAACGTCAATGATGATCAACCAGTCAGTGGTATTAAGCAAGCTATGCTCCGGTGGAGTAGATGTTCTTCAACATCGTGGGGGCTGCTTATCTGGAAAGGCTTTCTCCAGTGGCATGATTAACACAGATTTTTTTTGTGTAATACGTATACATTATCATCAGTTTTCTTCAATTTCTCTACATTAGGGCTGCATGAACACCATTCAGAACTTCATTTCAGACAACATCATCAGTATTGTTGGGGTGTGCATAGGAATTGCTTTGTTAGAGGTGAGTTCTTTTAATTTTGTCACATCATGTGAGTTGTCCAATTCCAAGTCATTACTTGCCCAATATTTCATTACCTGCTGCAAATACATATCTTACCATCATCTTTTTATAAAAGATCAAAACCTACCAAAAAATACAAGAATATTTTCTAATAAATTACTGATACTGTGAAGTATATTGGTATGAAAAAAACATTCTATATAGAATATTTCCTTTTGTTACCCCCAGTTATAACGTTGTATCTTTGCGTCTCAGTTACTCCAGTTTATAGGGCAGGTGCTGGTCCTGGCTCTGGAGAGGAAATTAAATAGAAGTTCCTCGGATGACATACTTTTCTTCCCCGTCAGGTTTTATCACTTGTGTTGTAGTTTGGCTCTGTGTGTTGCTGTGTGTGCTGAACTTTACACAACTGTACAATTAGGACAACCTATGCAGTAAAACAACCTTTATAGGAAGATATCCAGTAAGGTAACCAAGGTGTCTATCCACTATTCTCGAGGGGAATGGGCATCTCGGAATATATGCCCAATCCTGATCTGTTCCCACCACGTTCTGGCTATTCATACAGATGTCCTCCTTAAAAGCAATGGAAATCTTTTTTGGGGGCATAGGTAAGACACCTATGCCCCCAAAAAGGCTTTTATTGCCGGTTTCAGGCATTTTATCTTACTATGCTTAAGGAAGAAGAGTCTCGTGGGATACACATGCTACGTTTAAAAGCGCAATATAAAAAATCCTGAGAACATCAATGTCAGACCTCTCTGCTGTTTCTGTTCCCTCAACAAGCGTGCCCGCCGCGTGGCCCTCTCTTAACTTTTGTTTTAGTCTCCTTTCAGTTCCCCTTTTGTATTTTCTTGCCAATATCTCATGTGGTTTGTAGCAAAGTCGCTTGGGTTAAAAGTCTGTGTAGTGTTATTAACCGTCAAGACGGAATGGAGAGATAGACTTTTCTGACCATTAACCTTTGCACACTCAGCATACTTTGGTAGATCCTAAAATGCAGCGGTTAGACAAGGAGGAGTGCTGGGGGGGGGTATTAATTCCATAAAACGCACGCGTAATGCATGTTGCAATGAAAACAATTGTTAGACGACGTTCAAGCTAGAGGTTAAATTAGGTTAAAAAGAAGAATTGCACGAGTTGGACTTATTTGATACATATTGTCTCAGTGACTCGAACGTTGTTTTCTGGGCAGAAATGTTTTATCTTTTCTAATGTTTCTTATTAGCTGCTGCATGGTTTCCCAAAAAACATTGGCCCACCAAGACTTTTTACTTTATTGGGATTTGTTATTTAATATTTTCCTTTTAACACGTCTCTTTATGAAAAGGTGAACACAATGATATTGTCACCATATAGTATATCTACACGTAGCCGCCATCTTTATCTGCTCTTCGATTGCATCCTTCTGTGTGTTGGTGTCCTCCTTGTGTTCTTGCTGTGTGGATTTGTTCTATATCCCGGTTCTAACAGTTACTGATAGACAGCTATATATATATATATATATATATATATATTATATAAATGGTAAATACTTAAAATGTAGTGTTACATTTTTTTATTAGCGGGGGATTGTTGCAGATTGTCTGCATTTTATTGTTTTAAAGCTGAACACTGTGCAGCTGCTGGGGATAAGTAGGGTAGTTTCAGGAGGGTTCCTGAGAGCTGAAACTTTGTACGGCATTAAGGAAGCAGTATGGGGGGCTTATGTGGACATGCTCATCATGCAAGATGGACGCCTGACCTAGGGTAGCACCCCCTGCACTTCCCCTCTCTGTGATGGTCCAGCGGCGTGACCCCTTTTGGCACAACTATGTGTTGTGTGACCTCTAGTGGCTGCACGGTGTACTGCTGATATCAGGTCATGGCTGGGGCAAGAGAGCAAGGTCTGTGCTCCTCCAGCAGCTCGTCATCTCTCTGGGCCCCGTATAATGCTAAGTTAACGTCAAAGAACCACGTTGATATATGTATTTTGTTTACTGAATAACACGCTAATGTCTCGTCTCTATCCCTGCTGTCTGTGGCCTACAGAGATTTCTATTCGGAGTACTGGCAAGGTAACGGCATTCATACGTGTGCAGATTAAAGTGCCATTCACAATGTCAGACGCACATAAAGTAACCAGATATACAGCCTCTGGGTAACGCTTAATCATCCTATTTAATGTCATTACTGTTTTTATGGCACCGCAGAATTATGATATGTAATGGTCTACATACCCAAATAACCAATATATATGTACTGTATACCATGGGGATTATTCCTCCCCACTAAGTTATCTTTGCCCCAGCGTTAAGTTGCCGCTAGGTTCAGGTAGCCCTCCACGGCTGCTGCTGATCTCAGCTCCCATGACGTGAGCTAAATTGTCCGACAACATAGAAAGTTAACTCTCCGCCACCTTGATGTGTATCCATAAGCCTGATTTAGGCTCTTTTGATGCTTAACAATATGAAACCAGGTCAGTTCCCCATTCATTCGCCTCAGCCAAACACCCCTGAATATTATAAGCTGTTTTGAAATAGCTTGCCTTGACACGCGTTAGAACATCCGTGTCCACGTGTCAGTGATGTCAGTAACGCTGACATCATTAATCACAACCATGCCTTTAGCTGAGCACAAATGGACGTTTGGGCCTTGAATGAACGCAGCGAACGCAAAATGCGAAGCCAGATGTTTCCTATTAGATATCCTGGGGATGTATTCGTGGCCACGATTGAGGCTAATCCAACTCTTTCCAGATATTGAAAGTTTACAACAAAAAAAACACAAATGAAAGTGATATGAACACGAATTAAAAAATAATAATAATAATAAAAAAAAAATATATATATATATAATGTACAGGGAAAACATTGAATAATGGTAAAATATCCACCGGCATGCTGGGTAATTATTCTATAAACATGAGAAATTATATATATATATATATATTTTTTTTAAAGTGTAGCGCGAAGACCCTTTTTTTCAGTCCATTGAGGACAGTACAGGAGCCAACTGTGTCCAAAAAGCATTGTGCCTCCGGTCGGCTTCTGTACTGTCTGAGACCAGCTTGTACAGTTAATACCCGAGAACAGATGGCAGGCAGAAGTAAGCAACGGAGGTAAACGGGGGTTTTTAAAGCCATACTTTAAAGCAGGTGGTGCTGCAAACCTTTCTTTTGCGCAATCGTTTTCTCGAGATCAAAAAAGGTTTTATGCCCCTTTAACAATTCCGCATATAGTCCAGTTTTAGTTTATGGGATCTGAGCTCTCGCTGGGTCAGGCCGTATACAATGAACTTTGTGAAAACACCCTTATTACCCCATCTGGTCTTAACACGTAAAAAAAGAGAACCCGACCAAGCAGAAATCCAGAGAAAATGTAAATAATTAAAGTATGAGAGGCTGTGGGGAACCGATATTAGCAGAAACCCCCCAAAGTTTAAAAATAGTCATCGTTAAAAGTTTCTACATTTTACAGGGAAATCCATGATTACAGATGCCTTGTTAACACAATGTTAACCTCGCACAACCTCGCCTTTTAGCTCTATGTTTTTATTTTTATGCGGGGGTTTACTAATAAACTAATAAGATAAGAGATGATCAGGGGGTTTCCTGTTACCTTAAACAGACACGCCGTCGGGCTGCAGTATTTTTTTTTTTATATTTTTATAAGTATCTTACTTTCAGGGATTTTGCAGAGAAGTCAGGTTTTTGGATCATGAGCCAACGGGGTGTCGAGATGTAGCCAAACCTCTAGAAGAATGCCAGGTCTTTACATACTCCAGAAAGGCTTCAGATTAGCATGGCTTAAAAAAAAGAGCCTTCTTCTAACACCCCGGACCAGACTGAATGTGGAACAACGAAACTAGGAAGAGTTAATGGAGACATAAGACACGACTACAACCGAGTGTTTAATAAAATACGATTGGGGCCAAACTAAACTTTTTGCCTCTATTGGTTTTAGACGTAGTTGACAGTTATATGGAGTCTTATTATCTAGATTCTTTAGCTATAACACTGCCAGGAACATCAGCGGTAAGAAAGATTAACTATTTGCTGGCCAAGTGGTCCATTGCTCATCCCTTGTTAAACTAAAGCAGAATTCCACTTAGATTTAGATACTTTAAGGATTAGTTTTAGTAAGGGTACAGCAAGGGTAATCGGGCTCAGGTAACAAAGTCCTGTATGGACACAATGAACACGGTTTGTGTCTTCTGAAGTCTAATGCGTCTTTCTTTCCTTGCAGCTCTTTGTCATGACGTTGTCGATGTGTCTGTGTAGAAACCTGGACCAAAACTACAACAAACTTGCGCGTTACTCCTAGAAGATATCTGGACTGTCGGGGACTGTAGCCTGAACGCAGACCGCAGCCAAACATCTGGATATTCGTTTTTCTGCTTCTTATCAAAGCCTCGCCAAGTTGAAGCCAACATTTTGTGTCCTAGAACAGGGGCGCCCTAACCTCCCATCTGCAGCTGTTCCTGGACTGTAGGTCCCATCAAAGTCATGGTTGATGGTGGTAGGAGATACAGTCCAGAAACAGCTGCTGATTCACAGGTTGGTCACTCTTGCTCTAGAACCTTTCACAAGTTCTCACAAGGATGGAATGACCCAAACGTCGTGAAACACGAGCTTCAATGAGACGAGTGCCTTTCACCATGTATGTAAATATTCCCAGGTGGTCAGGGCGGCTGGAATCAACATCTCGAGCAACCTGCTTCCAGGATCCTCAAGTGTGATGGACCTCATTTTACCACGTAGTATTCTTTGGGTTCTTCACAGCCTATAGCTGCAGCGCGGTTATAATAAAACCCAGAGAACAGCTAATCCTAGACCATTTTAAAAATGTTTACTTACAGATGTGGCTGCTGGTACCCATCTCTTCCTTGTAGTCCTAGACGTCTGCCCGTGTCGCTCGAACCTGGCTGTCAGCGGCACCTATAACGCAAAAAACAAAACATCGAATATACCCAAGAACATAACATTTAAAGATCTCTCCGTGTGGGAATACTTGGCACAGTTATTACTTTAGGGTATTTGATAAGTGTTACCATTTGCAGTATTTAACCCTTACAGTAGCGGGTACATCAGAGAAGGGAAATTACTCGTAACTCGTACAGCAGGATGTATTTTTAAGTATATTTTAATGTCTTTAGAACAATGGGGACACCTAGAGGCCGCTTTGCTTATTTTACTACAGATATTTGCCCCATAAAAGTTGTCATTGGTTTTTTTATCGTGCGGATTATATATCGGTGGTGATTGAAGTGCAAGCTCTGTGGAAGAAATCAGGAGTCTTCTCTCAGCCTCTTTGTTAATCCCTTTTTTGTCTCAAAGGCTCAAATTAAAATACAACTCTTACCAAAGAGTCTAAAAAAACCACCATGGTTTAGTTGTATCGTTTTTAATACTTATGCTTGTCATCCCTTTAAGGGGCTCGAAGATGTGAACCTACTACTCACCCCTTGGGCACTTCTACATCATGGCCTGAAATAAAAATGATTGTCCATGGCATTTCCAGCTTCTAAACATTGACTTTTTAGCATATATATTATACATGGTCATTACTACAATATAGTTATTTCTCTACGGCCCATAATGGAATGCCATCAGCACTTTTAAGACGGGCTGATATGTTTTACACCCCCCTCCCTCTTTAACAGCGGATGAACTAAAATTCCCATCATCCCCCAAGAAAGATGCATCCACTCCAAGGCCATCTTCAGTAAGCATCTACTGCATAATGGGCTGAGCTGGGAGATCCAGTGCATATTTAACTATGCATTATGCAGGGCCAGCTAAGATTCTTTTCCTGATTATTATTGGGTTAAATCCTGTACTGTCAATTTGATTGGTTGACAATTAACAGTATAAATAGAACTATATACCATAAGACTTTTTTTTTTTTTTTTAACCATTGTAATGTAGAGTGTGGGTTGTTGACCCAGAATTGTCGGAATAATTTCAGGTTGTGTTATACTGTGAGCGTGTATATAGTACATTTAGGCTAGAATTATATCATTTTCAGTATTTCAGTTATGTGGATCTATGTAACATTGAGCCAATACAACTCATGGGTCAATAAATGCCATTTTTTACAGTCATTAACCAAGGAACTTTTTTTGAGGCGGAAACTGTGGAATGATTAACCAAGATGAGTTTAATTTTTAACTTGTACCGTAGTTGCCTCTGCCGTATAGTCCGATTGCTTTAGTTTTATATCGTATGTTTATTCTTTGGAGAAGGTGAACGACAATGGGTTTTCCGCCAAGCTTGATGCTGGTTATTGTATTTATGTGTTTGTATCAAAGTTTTTTTTTAATTATCTTGTAGAAATCGTAAAAAAACAACAAAATGGAAATAGAAAAACGAGGGGTGCTCTTTTAAATGTAAAATAAATCTTCTTCTGTGATATAAAATCTCAACCTACTGAATCAATGTTAATGTGTAAAGGACCTCTGTGTCCTGCAACAAGCCTGAAGCCACATCATAGTTTGTTAAAGCGCAGACAAAGCAGGGTTAAAAAAAATAATGGAAAAAATCTTATTTTCAGTTAAGCCGCCCATGAAGTCCTAATTCCTGTTTGTGAAGGATCTACGTCCGTCCCCTTAGTAGTCCTATCTCTAAGTGTATCCAAAAATATATAATAATTCAACTAACTGAAAACAATATAAAAGGTTAAATGTGGATTATAATAATAGTTAGATGTGACACATACCAACATAATCTTAATGGGAATGATGAGATTTTGTTTGGTTTTTCATTGCACCATCTTTGAGACCTGGGTTGCTCTCCAGCTAGCTTGTAACAAAAGCTACCGTGATGTAGCTGCTTGAACATAGTTGCTCCAGCGTCATAGTTGTTATAGTTAGAGAGCTACCTCTGCTGTTGAATGTTTTAGGTCCATGCACCTCCCTGAGTATCTGCTTTCCCAATCAATCAGTAATTAAACAATTAACATGTTGGATCAGAGAGCAGCGAGTTAGATCATCCTGAAAACCAGCGGTGTCAGTCCCTGGAGGTCTGGAGTCGGATTCTCATCCCTAAAATATGGATCATTCGCCATTCATTCATCCACCTACAACTTAATCCCCTAAGAGTGGATGAATGTTTCACAGTTGAATAAACAGGTTGAATTCTGGTCTTTTGCTAGCAGGTTTTTGTGTTAAGGACCTTCACACGAGAAACAGCACGGTCACTTTAAATGACACAAAAAATACTAAGGGAGCTCTTACCCCCTCACATTCTCGTAACGCATGCAATTAATAAACCGGGCCTCACATATGCTTACATGGCCAAGGTTTTCCGGTGTGCCCTAAAGAGCTTGCAATCAGTCTGCAGCAGCTCAAGAGTTTCACGGTTTAGTTCACACTTGAGCGCATCGGCTTATCTATTCCAGCGAGAAGAAAGGGAACATCCTTAAAGTGGGTGCCCTGTGCATATGGTAGACCCGCCATGTTTAATGGGAAGTCCAGCGCTATCCTGAGTATAAGGCACTTTCCCACCAGAACGTGTGTCCGGATCCCAGTTTCGAGAGCAGCTGTTGGTAATTTTCACAGGTTTCTATTAAAGAGCAATTGTTTAAGCCTCATCATTTTGGAGTATTATGCCCCTTTAAGGGCTATGGTACGGTCGTTAACCCCGTAAATGCCAGAAGTGTATACAGTTTTATGCAGCGCGTTCCATTTGGTTATGTGCTCACAGATCCAAACCCTTTTCTACCCAGAAGTACACGTTTTGGAGTGAAAATTTGATCATTTTTAGGCTAAAATGCTAAATTTGTTGCAATCAGCATTTTCATACCTTGCACGACACCTGCAGGTGGAATCGTTCACCGTTTAGGGCTCCTGGAGCAATGAAGAACATGATACTGAAGGATCGGCAAAGGGTCGTTTCCACTTACTGCTTACATGATTTGTGGGTTCTGTCCGTGTTGTAAAGCATCGGATTTATGGGGAAGAATAGATAATAATAATATCTACAGAATCCAAAGACATGAGTGCGTTTCTCCTTCATATATTTTAACCAAATAATGATCAAATAATGAAGTATAATGCACATAAATGGCATTCACTTTCGGTATCACATCAAGTAAACATATCAATAACAAAACAGATAACCCATGGACCTAGACTGTAATCGAACGCCAACTCCCATGATCCTCCGACAGCCAGTGACCCGTTTCAGAGCAGATCCCAGATCTACATTGCTTTATTATTTAGTTATTTGCTTTAACGATTATCGCTTTCCCATCCAAACGAGAGAGAGAGAGAATGTGCAGCTCAGTATCCGAGCCTTTAATTTGTTTCAAGCATTTAAATACAGAGGCAGACAGAATAGATATTTAAATACAAAAGAAAAATACGGTAATAACAGTGTTCGCAGAATATATAAACTATAGAGGTAAGACATTTGGACACTTTGCTTTTATATTGGCTTGAGACAGTAACAATAACAGCCCCGACCCAATCCTCAATTGTCAAAAAACATAACTTTGATTATGACCCCACGGCCGTTCTTTCAGGATAAATTTCCCCTCGTTGGTCCTTCATAATGCATATTAGTTCAATGCTTCAACTCATCGTTCTGTTGTAGACCCGATTTGTCTTAAAAAAAAACCCCAAAACCCTAAAAATGTAATATTTTGTTATTTTGTTCTCTACATAATGCACAAATCACACCTTTTGACACCATGTAGTATTTCCAGTAGCTTGACACATACAGATGTATCCTTAGTTTCCCTGTTAAATTTAATCCACAGAGCCGACCCCATTGACTTGCGTGGGGTTTTGTTGATGAATACTAAGACGTTGCAGAAAAGTCTGGCTGCATCTGGATTACTGCGGCCCCGCGTAACGTTTGGTAGCATGAGATATACGGTCTACAGAACCGACTTATTCTCACCCAGTAACGTATAAAAAATAGAGTCCCAAAAATAGAGTAATATTCAGTTTCCTCCGTGCCTTCAAGGAGACTATCGATTAGCGGCAAAACATCAAGAAATACATTTCATTAATGCCGGAGGCTACAACGAGTATGGATTTTTCTGATTTGCCATAAGCCCATAAAACACTGTAATTGCAACCAAACCATCCCATCACGCTGAGCGGAGGAGAGGAGGACACCTGGCGATAGGGAATTTTGAGCGCGTAGTCCTGGGGCGAGCCATATTTCATGAATGATTTGCAATTAGCCTTCAGTTGCCAAGTCAATGTTTAGATCATCTTGAAAACGTCCAACCTCCAACGTCCTCGCGCTTCAGATAAATCGCGTCTCCAGTGGAAGTGATTGGATCTGGCTTATGTTTCAATTAAGTACATTTTTATATATATATATATATATATATATATATTCTTATTTATATAAAATAGATTCATTCTTTGGAGTGAGTTAAATACAGTCTATTAAAAGTTCAAGGGACCAGATGAATCGTTCCGTATTCTCAGAGGCTGACCCTTTCCATTTCACTGTCCACCTTTTTCTTCTGTCTCTCCATCACGGCCTCGAGTTCTGTAGTTTTTTTAGAGTCCTATGAAATACGTAAAGAAAAAACATGTATATCAGGGGTTTGTTAAAAATATTCCAGTTAAGACATATTTTAGCAGGCGGCACATTCATGGAGTCCAACATAAGATTTTTTTTTTAACAATTTTTTCCTAAAATGTTCCAGGTATCTTTGAATATCAACAAAATCAAATCATTTTCAATTTTCTATTTACATTTTTAGTAATAAAACTATGTATAAAAGTTGTAACACAATATACCCTGAAATCCAACATTTTGGCCAATTTTTTGATCAGTTTGATTTGTGCATGCGTACTATTTAATCTGAATGTTTAAGACATTTTCATTTATTCTATGTTCCACTTATTAAAAGGTAGGAAGTGAACAGGTTCATGAAAGGTATCTAAAGATTCTTTTTTACATATGGCATTTGTTTATTTGGCAACTTCCTGGATTTATCCGATTGGATGAATTTAGGCCACCAATTTAGGCAACACACAAAGCATTTGTTTTATGGTAGGTCCCCTTTAATCTCTGTAAATCAGGTTTTTGATATATAGATGATGGGAGTGTTACCTCAAGAAGGGATTTCTGCACCATCACTTGGCTGTATACTCTGGCTCCTTCTTCAGGACTCACTTCCTTAAACTCCTCCTTTTTGAGACTGAAGAGCTGCGCTCCATTCAATATCCCCAGCGATCGAACGGTGCTAAAACAACACACAACCATTAAAAGTCAACTTACATATGGCAGGGAAGCCAGCTAGCCTTGCGCGGGACAGTACTGATTTTGCTGCTCTATCCAACTGTCCAGCGAGCTCTACCGTCAACTGTCCACCGAGCTCTACCGTCAGCTGTCCACCAAGCTCTACCTTTAACTATCCACCGAGCTCTACCGTCAACTGTCCACTGAGTTCTACCGTCAACTGTCCACTGAGCTCTACCGTCAACTGTCCACTGAGCTCTACCGTCAACTGTCCACTGAGCTCTACCGTCAACTGTCCACTGAGCTCTACCGTCAACTGTCCACTGAGCTCTACCGTCAACTGTCCACCGAGCTCTACCTTCAACTGTCCACCGAGCTCTACCGTCAACTGTCCACCGAGCTCTACCTTCAACTGTCCACCGAGCTCTACCTTCAACTGTCCACCGAGCTCTACCTTCAACTGTCCACCGAGCTCTACCTTCAACTGTCCACCGAGCTCTACCTTCAACTGTCCACCGAGCTCTACCGTCAACTGTCCACTGAGCTCTACCACTAGCCCACATTTCAGGACAGAGGTTGAGCTTGATGGGAAAGCACTATTCGGGAAAGTGAGATGTCTGTGGAAAATGCATGAGCAAAATTGTGCGCACGCACAGTACCGCTGCCAGTTTGAGTGATGCTCCTGTTGGGAGGTATGAGCTAGTAGCAAGGCACGAGCCAATTTGGACTCCTATGCTGGAATGGTGGAGGTGCGATGAGCCACACTCAACCTTAAGTATATATGATACTAGGTGAGAAAGGGAGGTGGCGCGCCTGCTCATACCCCTTCACACTGCACAAGCCGGACAGAGCCAGGATCAAGCTAAAGATAGCTAAATATGGCATCTCCATTTGCTAATAATTTGTTAGAGGTTTAGGCCGAAGAAGAAGAGCACCACTGATAATTATTTCTGTGACATGAGCACTAAATGTACCATGCCTTATGGTTCCTTAAATTCACACACTTATATGCATTTAATACTCAAGACTCACAGCGTGCTGAAGCCTTTGGCCTGCAGCCATGCCGTAACCTCTGAAGGACTGGACTCATCTGTCAGGGGGATGGAGGTGTCGGACATCTTCTGAATGCTGAGGGGTCTTTGTGGTGCAGTGCGTCCATTTGCAAGTCTGATAAGGAGTTCCTCATTCATGTTGCTCATTCTCTTTTCTGGGGAAATAAATAAAAAGTGGTTATTTTAAAATATTTAAACACAAATTATTTAGAAAGTGTAAAAATATATTGTGGTAGAAGGACGGATAATTTATGAAAGTGTTCCTTTGGGCCATGTTCCTGCTTAGTAAGTCTTCCAGAGTTTAGTGGCTGCAGATGTTACAGCTAACGGGATGTCTGTGGACGGCGTAGGTCCAGGAGTTACTGTTGGGGCAATTGATGGAAGACAACTGTTGGTATGAACCAGAAAGTCTTGGTGGTTTTTAGAAGGATGAATCATGGAAAGGTCTAGCAGACCGATTTATATCTCTACACTGGTGGAACTGATGGAGCGTTTCTCATTCTCCAGGACATTCAATACCACAGTTTTTAAAGTCTACCAATAAATATGTATCAACAAACCTCTGCAAATGGAAGAGCCACCATTACATCATCAAGTCCAGTCACTCAACAGTGAATTGCAATGAGAAGAAACGTAACTTTATCACCTTGACTGGCTTTGCAGGGGTTGGCCCTACAAGGTGTCATTAAGCTTCCCATTAAGAGAGAAGACAATCCGAAGTTTACTCAATAGAAAACCAGTAGCAATACTACCAACAACAACCGCACAATATATTATCCCTTCCAGAATTTTTGGGGGTTCCGACACTGCTGCTTCATCCCGTGTTCCCCGTTTTCATTTGCTGGACATTACCTTGTGTAGAATTCTGTTCTTGGTTCAGACCATCCGTTGTGTCCCACTGACCACGGCTGCTCACACTCAATGGTTTCTTTGGGGGAGTAGGCGGGGGTTGTGATTTCTAGGTAGGTAAAAACATATGCGTATATCTGGTTACAAATATATCCAGCAAAATAAAACAAACTTACTATCTTAAAGTTGCTCATATATACATTTGCTCCACAGGTGTTACCTGGGAATAAGGAGATTATTCACAAAGCTGGAAGTATGCAGGAGAGCTGCAGTTTCAACACATTGATATAACTATGTATCATAAAGACCAAAACCTGGGGAGCTTCACATATAGAACAGCTAACTTAGCCCTATATAATGCATCGGACTGGCCTTCTGGCAAACTGGGCAAATAGCCAGGGGACTGGCACTGGATGGTGCGGGTAACTTATGTTTACTGTCATAGATCCAGTTCGTTAGTGTGATGGCTGCACGTATATAATTTATTCCCCAGTCTGACCCTGTCACCAACTGGACTTTGCATAACGTATAACGAGGTTGGAGTTAAGATTAAAAAAGCAACAATGGTGTCCACGTTGTTTCCGCCCTAGCACGAGAGGAAAATAAGCTGTCTCCCTATGTCAAACATATTTTGGTTTACCATTGTTTATAGGTGTCATAGAACACAGTCAGAATGGATTGTGGCAAGATATATAATGCTCCAAACTATCTCAGATGATGTACCTTCATCGGGCTCGAAGGTTGGGAGCCATTCTGTTTGGCTTTGATGATGTCCGCTTCGGTGGCAGGAGCAAGGATGTTAAAGGGGACGTATCCGATTTGTCCGAAGCGATTCTGCACCTTCCACCACTTCTTGGAGTCATCTATAACCTTAACAGAAAGAGCAAGATAGAAATAAGTAAAAGTAACATTTACACGACTACTGTTCCAGCGTCTGGTTTGAGTAATAATATTATTCACAAGTAAACCTGAGACGGCCTTTCTAAGGAATGGACTTTCTGGTCTTCTAAAGGAGCGAAGCTGTACAATTCCTACAGTGGTTATCATGGGGTAGCGCACGTCAATTATTACTTTGCTATTTGTACAATCGTAGAACCTTATAGGGAGGTTGTCAATATACATTTGGATCCTCTATATTATTTAGTGTGGTCGTATTCTCTATGACAGGACATCCTTACATACTTTGAGAGCAGAGGACAGTATAGAATGAAGAAGACAGCTGGGATTTTATTATATTTGTGTATACTCTATATTTTCTCCTTTTTGTATAAGGTGGTGATCCAGTAGCATTTATTTTAATAGATTAGGTTTTTTATTTTTATTTTATCTGACTTTGTTACGAAAGTCTCCGGGGTTATGGTGTAGGGAAGACCCTCTTGATTTTTCAACTAAAGGGGGGCTACAGGATTTCTTTGCGTTATACCGACCTCTAGAACCTCTCCTTGTAACACTGATAGCTCGTTACTGTTCCTCGCAACAAAATCGTAAGTACAGCTCACAAGTTTCCGGTCTGTTTCCTGGTGCCTGGAGATGGTGAGAACAAACCCAGTAAGTACGGGACAATTTATTAAATTACTTATTTAGCAATCCTACTCTCAGAACTCTTTCAAGTGAGGTCTTGAGACACATTAGCCAAATTGGTTAAAAAAAACCTGTTTATAGAATTCTTTAATTTTATTTTCTCGCATCTTACATATCGTGCGCAATCTTAGGCAGGGGCTTAATGTCTCTATGGGAGCACCGGCTCTGTATCTGCACACAAGTTAATTTGTAACATAATGTTTTTACTGGATCATAAAAAGCTTAGCAAACTAAATCTAAAAATAACAAATTATAATAAAACAATTAAAAAACAAAAACTAAAGGCGGTGATATTACATACCCGTTTAGAGCAGGAGGAGGAGTTGGCTGAAGAATCTGAGGAGCTGATTGCTATAAAGTAAATAAAAATACTTATTTAATCATGTAAAATTTTGCCTCATTTAAACTTTTTTTTTTGGGGGGGGGATAGTATAGACTACTCTTTAACTCTTAGGGAATACCTATTGGTTCTAAAGTTTGAAAAAAATGATTGTCCCCACTAAAATATTTTAGATGCACCTACAGAAACACAATATCACCCCTGAGGCTGAAACTTGACCCATATGAGAGCAATTATTTATCCAGCGGAAAAAAACAGCGTATACGAGCGCTACGGGTGCAGATAATTCAAAGGTGCACCATATACAAGCCAGATTTCTAGGCATATGAAGTTGGAATTGCAGATCAGCCTTGGTTTACATTAGACGGAAACAATCCTAGCGCGTCCACCAAGTGCACCTTATAATATGGAAATATGGAGTGCTCTTCTTCACCACTGATGATGTTGTGGTCTAACACAATGTATCGGCCGTTGGTTCTTTCATAGAGTAACCTACTGGAGTGTCTTTGCCTAATAAGCATGTTCTATCCCACAGTTGGGAAACAAAAATCAAATAAATGAATACAATATATTTTCAATCATCTTACCTGAGACCTCAGTTCTTCGTGACGGTGCTGCAGTTCTATGGGATCATCCCAAGGTTTGCCATCACTGTTGGTGGGTACCCAGCCGCTCCTGAAGGTGGGTGTGTAGGCCTCTGAATAGTCACGCGGTAACTCCAGCCTTCCAAAAACAAAACATAATGAAGGTGATACTTCAGCAGACCATCCATGGACATGCTCTGATCTCAATCATGAATCATGGAGCATTATCTGGCAGGGTCCGCAGTAACAAATAAAGGGGAACAAAATCAGGGCAGATTTACTAAGACACGCAAGGCTGTTCTTGAAACCACAACCATTAAAATGCACCGTAGACTATGTATGTTTTGCCATACCTTGGCTTTGTCCAATTGGGGCCCAGGGACGTCCATAGTTCCATCTCATTGTCATCCAAGCATTCATTCAATAGCACAACAGCCTCTTTTGTTAACATAGGACTTTTTACTGCTGCCGCCATCTCCACACCTCCTGAACTGTCCACCAGCTGAACCAGGAAAATCGGAACAATACGTTTAATAATCAGTCTTTACCGATATTTATTATTAAAGCACAATTTATCATTCAAGGCCCAGTGCCTGCTGGAGGAATGAGTCTCCAACTAGGATAAGGAGGGCAAACGTCTGGGAGCCTGAAAGCTTCTCATCCAAAGAGCATGAATTCTATGGATCTACAGATATCCACAGATATCCACACAACCAGTATGAGATCACTTCTAGTTTTGGAAACAGGGTTATGAGCAGTAATTGGGGATTTTGTAAAATAAAAAATTAAATAGCTAAGTCGATTAAAAATAAGTCAAAATGAATTAATTCACAGCACATATTAAAATATGATTATATTATTTGTTTTTTCCTAGCTTACCGTTTTAAGTGGACCAAACAAGAAGTGAATGAGCTCAGTTGAACTTGGGTTCATAATGTTGTATTTAAGTCTTGCCTGAGAAAGGAAACATGAAGCTTTTTAGGTGAACTGGTACATAAATACAATTACAATTACATACACTATCGATCTACCTAATGATCCAAAACACTTCAGTATGATCCACACACTTAATACGTTCTACTGAATTGCCATATAATGCAGTGGATCCCAACCATGCCGTGGGGGCCCTTCCTAATTCCAAAGATCAGCGGACCCCACGTCATCTGCACATGATGATTATAAACCCTGTGGACCATCTTGTCAATATTCCCAGCGTATTAGCCTCTTGCTGATTGCATTATTTGGGACTTATAGCTCACCAGAAGACAAAAGCTGTATTTGAACTTCTGCACAGCATCCTCGTACTCATCCAGCGAGGGGGGCTTTGCCCGAAGTGTCAGAAGCCCCTCTGTCGTCAATGACAAAAAGAGAAATTAAAAAAATAAGTCAACATATAAATCAGTCTAGAAAAACAGAACGCCAAAAGCAGAGACAGATAACTACTAATTATCCTGAGCAGCTACCTAGGGCCAGGAGCACACAGGGGGCACCGCTATGAAGGGGGTCCAGCCAAGGTGTTAGTTGGGGAGATAAGAGGAGTTCTCAAACCTGATCCACTAAGGACACGAACGAGTTGGAGAGATGTGATGGGGCTTGTTATATTTTGGGAAATACTCTGAGGGAGAAGCTTATTATGGATGAAGCCTCAAGCTCCATGAATTAGTCCTCCCCATCCGCGTCTACAAATATGAATAAGTAAGACTGGGGATTACGAACATATTTTAACATTTTTAAGGGGTATGGAGGGGTTTAACGATGCAGACTGATGTCTATGTGTATAAGACTAGATACTTTTTGCTTTACAGGTCATTTATCCATTTCATTTACTGATTCATATTGAATAATTCATTTTTGTTCCATATATATCTTACACATTTCTTCTATTAAAAAGGTTTGCTATGTGTGCTTTTTAGTATTTGTTTTTTAACCCTTTGAGTGTCTTATGGCAATAAAGCTCTCATTATACACTCGGCGCATTTAGCCACATCCACTTTTATCGTGCCAGCGTTTGGTGGTTTATTTCATATATATTAAGAAGGGTTTATTTATTATTGTTTCATTCATTTCATTCATTTATCTTTAGCTTTATGAATGAAAGTAATATTGTATTATATCATTTATATCTGGGTTTTGCGCATTCTTTCTTTGTTTATGACGACACATGGATGTTGATCTTCAAACACATTAAGCAATGTCTACCTACGTTAACGGGGGAAGTAAGTAACAGGGCTCACTGTTAAGAGACCCACAGCAGGTGAACACACGTTGCGTTACATGTGTCTGTACGGCAATTTTTACCTCCGGCTTCTTTTTTCTTGTTCCTTCTGGATTTTTTTCTTTGGTTCAGGACTTTAAAAGCCTCGGCAGATTTCTGAAGGTTTCCCATAAAGAACTCAATATCATCAAAGCAGTGGTTCAGCAGATCCTGCGTGGGACAAGCTATTAATTAGCGTCCATAATACCACCAACAAGTTAGAAAGATGCAAAATATGCCTTATGAATGTTCAACCTCAGATTTCTGTTGCCTTCTAGTGTTATGTTACCGAATTAAAACCCTAACTCCCTGTTTAATGAGTAAAGTGATGGGCATCGTTATACCCGACACGTTACAAAGCCTCAAAAAAACACCAAAACCAATTTCCACCCACTAAAGCGAGGGATACTCAGTGGGGAGAAAAACTCTTCTTTAAACTGGACATCTCCCCTGTACCATATTACTTCACGCAAAACAAAACCTTTTGGACCGTTCTCCAAATTCTGAACCATGGAAAAAAGTTTATGAAATAATGAACAAACAATTGATTATTGTGGGAAAATGCTTCATCTCCATGCGGGTAGATTTAAAACATCCATTTACAATATCAACGTTTTGCATCCCAAACATCCCAATTAAAGAAATCCATAAAACCAAGACCATTGGTGATCCTTGAAGGCCTGTTTGGGAGCTGTTGTCCTAAGTCGCTCGTCTTGTATATGTTACTTGATAATGTTTGCGTGGCTTGTACTATATTTCACAAAGACTCATGGGTAATAATATGCAGCCCCCCACATTGAAGACGTGGTCAAAACTCACCACCTCGCGCCCAGCTTTGATGGTCATTGGATCTAGAGGTTCTCCATCGACTGAAAGTGAAAATTATTGGGTCAGTCCTTTTGTTTCCATTATCAATAAGTAAACAGTAAAGTTCTGCCTTTACTCAATAACCCAAGACCATAATAAATCGAGAAATTAGCTCAATTCGTACGCTAAAGACAGTTCATGAAATAATAATGTTATATCACACAATGCTTTGCATAAAAATATCATATCATAGTTACCAACTGTCTGTTGAGCAGAGTTGTTCATCTGTTTCTGCTGCATCTGTGGGCTTCCAGAATTTCGGCTGACTTTCTGGGATCGCTGTATTTGGCTATATAACAGATCCTATGCGATATAAAAAATATAATATAATAATAATAATAAAAAAAATTTGTATCTACCAGACCGATCTGTACTGCATGATACCGGCACAAAACTCTGCCGATTATGTCAATAGTAAAGTTCTGGGGCAAAGTTCTAAATACAGAGCAGTCACCATGACAACCAATAAAATGCTCTTGTTGATTTTTCCAAATTTAGCTCTTTACCCCAGAATCGCTGATCGATATACTTCAGTTTGTACAAAAGGAGCAAAAGGTTTAATAAACGCTGGTTTAGGTTTAGTCACATAGGAACGATGCATTCGTGTAAAATAAATTACATTATCTATAAAATCCTTTTTTTGGGGTTGTTAATTAGATTTTTCTGTGGTGTGTATTTCAAGTGACCAAGATCACAAGGAGGAGGTGGGATGGTTGTCGGACATATTATGCCTGTTATGGTTTCCTAAATGTTAAAAGTTAACCCTTTATCGTAACGCAGACGGGAGCAAATTGCGTCACCCTACCTGTTGTGGGTCCACTGACTGCTGGATCTGAGGAGTGGGATTGATAATGACTTTGGGGTTCAGAGACGGGCTGTTTGTCTTTGAAGTCGGTCTTCGGAGTGCATCCCTCTCCAGAATTTCAGCAGGAGTCACGTACTGGGTCACCGGCTTCTTCCACTGTCCTTGCACGGGGACAGGAGAGGCCTCACCGTTGCTCTGCTGATTTATTTTCTCCTGGTTATTCCTTTAAAAAAATCAGATATGGTTAAAAAATGAGAAAAGTGCTAGAAAATCCCTAATATATATATAAAAATACATTGCAAACACACCAAAATAATACAAAAAACACTGACTCAAGTAAAAAAAAAAAAAAGTATTTTTTAAAAAACTATTAAAATGCTTTTTAAAAGTTATTGTGTAATCTGGACCCGAGTTGAGTTTCATGACTTTATTCCATAATTCTATTTATGAATAATAGTTCCTGTTCTAACAACTACTTTATTCCTCTAAAAACACCACCGTAAATCCTGGGTCTTCACTATTATTATTCTGGCGGGGAGGGTGCAATACAAAAATGTCTATTCCTAATTTTAAATAGAGAATAGAGAATAGCCGACTTACCTCAATGCTTCAGGTCTTTTTGAATTGTTGCCTGTTCTAAAATCAGACACAGCGCTAGTAATATCTTCCTTGATTAACTCTGCCTGCAAAATAAGAAGAAGCTTTCATACACTGATGACCACGATGACATATTTTGCTCCAAGGTCTCATTCAAGATGGCTTACCCCTACGTCATCGCACTGGAAGAAATGAACATCGGCGTTGGGCTGGTATTTGTCCTGGCAAACCAACAACAGCAGGCTGCGGGTTCTCCTTTCCGGCAGGACTGCGTCACATCGCTGGACAGCAGAGAGTGGAAACACTTCCAATTCCTCCTACAATGGTAAAGGGTCAATAAAATATGGCCACAATCACCCATGCTATGCCATTAGACCTGACATCCTATCTTAGCCTTGATGAAATGGAACTCTCAGCATTAAGTCGGTAGACAAGACATATTGTGGGATGTATGGAGAGCAGCGGTTGGATTGGGTTTATGTGTTATTGCTGTGGAGGATGCTAAATCACTTACATGTTGGGGGTTCTATGCCTTTGGTCTTGTGGACATATTTTATTGTGATTCTCATTTTTTTAGGGTATTACGTAACTGTCCCAATGGACTGTCCCAATGGAGTATTGGCAATATCTCTATTAGCTTAATTTCCAGTGGTAGACTGCATGTTGAAGAATACCCGGATGGGCTCACCTACTGTGGGCCACTTACATGCCTCAATAGACCCATTATTTCCATATTCACAAATGCTACTGTAACTGTGGTTACAATTTGTTAAAAAGAACGACAGGTCCGTAGATCCTGCGTGACAACTACTCGTCTTCCGTGAGTTTCAGTGAGCTAAGGAGAGTGTGTGAGAGGTGGCCGCACCTTGTTCTCTATGTCGAGAAGCTTGACAGCAGAAGTGTTTATTTGCACGATCATCTCCTGCACCCAGACTTTGCCCTTGGCATCCATGGCATTAAGTTTTCGGATGGCATCTTCCACTGTGTGAACGTCGTCGTCTTCATTGATCGTGAACGTTACCAAGTGCTGAAGGAAATACAGATAATCCTAAATCTATGTTCACAAACGGGATTCAACTAGGATTCTGCAGGTTGTTTGGTTAAAGCGGCAATTTATGTACCCACTACGAACGAAGGTGTCACCTACCAAGAGCTCTGCCTCCTGCCAATACCCTACATAAAACTAATTCAGCCTAATATATATTTATATTTAATCTATATTATATTTTAATATATATCACTGTCTATTTGCAACTGCTGGATTAGCAGAATATTTCATGGCTCATTATACAGGATTATTAGCCATAATAAATCTTGGAGTGGGTGCGACATTATTACACAAGAGCTGACACGGAACAAGCTGCGTTTCTGATATTTTTACAGTGACTGTGCGTTGCATTAACTTACTCAGATTTATTTGCATTTGCAAAATATTTTTTAGGGTGGGGCGAACATCATGCATTTGTATCTAGGAGCCCAGCCCTGAAATTCTCCTCCGTGACAGGTATAAATAATCTTACACACCTCTGGCAAATACATGTGTCAGTACCGAAAATAAATATCACATAGGTTCTAAATCTGGAACATTACGTAGCATGAAAAAATTCTGCTATCGGCAAATCATTTCCATTTTTTATAATGTTGTTGGTAGGTAGATAATATATTTTTATTGTTGGTCTGGGCGCTTATTTGCTAAATCTGAGTATTAAATAATAAATCACTTAAATGCCTTGATATGATAGGAATAGTCTTGAAAGCAGGACACAAGGAACATGGCACTAGGTGGCCACAGTGTGACATGATGTCTAATTGCCACCCACACCCGACGTCAACATCACATTCTGTCCCAGGAGGAAAAGAAATGTACACAAAGCAAATGTATAGATCAAAAGACAAGGTCCACGTCTCAGCTAAATGGGTCTCGGGGCTAGTCCTACAAAGTAGTGCCCCAATTTCCCAACCTCATAGGTAGGGCTTGGTTACTCCAGCCCTCTGCTCCCTATTAATGTATTAAATGCTAATAAACAGCAATAACGAAAAAAAATTAAAATAGTAAGAGAAAGAATAGAAAGTAGGCGAAGAATACATAAAATTGGGTCGATCATCAGTATATCGGACATAATTTTTAGGTTAACGTTATCAATATGTGAACGTCACAAACATTCCATGGAATGATAAATGATTGTCCATTAATAATTGTCCTGCAATGTGCCACGGCTAGAATAATATATTATCGGGAGTCACGTGGGACATAATGGACGGGTCACAATCCAGTCCTTTGTAATTAACCAAAGAATGGAATGGCTCACATTCTTCACCGGTGATTCAGACTATAGTTACAGCCACGTGACTTACATTAACTTGGTACTGGCTAACATCAGCCATGATGATATTTGAATACTTCTTCCTCTGTTCTGTGAAGAAATAGAAATAATATGTAAGGTTCATAAGGGAAATACACATCATGGTGTATCACATAACAGCGTAATAATTAAATGTCATTTTATAGATGTGTTCCTTGGTTTTCTTGGAAATTGCAGATGAGACACATGTGTTTTAAGTAACGTTTCAAGACATTTTACAGGAGTTCATTTTATTCTCTGCATTCACAGAGATTTACCAGTAAAAAATGAATGTTGTTCTGCATGCTAGAGAATGTTGTTCAAGAAGAACGTTTATTTCACTCCACCGTTTTGTGTGTGGTTGTAAAAGCGACATAAAATGTAAGGTAAAGAAGGGCGTCCTTGAAGAGAGATACGTGACCAAGAAATCCAGAATTTCTGAATTGCTTATTCAGCTTTCCTTGTATGCTTGCTTAAAGCAACACTCTAGCCGTCATGTGCACTTCAATGCATGTGTCAGCTAAGTGGCCCCTACGTTTTCATGTGGTCCCCATCTGCAGAATCCCGTTCCCCATGCATTTGCTCGTTTCCCATCCTCTAGTTCCTTGGCTTCCAGGAGATATGTTTGGACCTGAGAAAAAGTAGTATACTCAGCTCCAGTCAGTTTCAACTCTGACATGGCGAGGGTCGTGGTCTAGCGAGACCCCCCCATTATGAAAGTGGGCCCCGGATACACAAACATCAAAGAAGGGGCCGCATGATCAGGCCTAGCATGATCACCTCATGGCTAGGTTGCCATAGGTCAAGAGTTTATGGTGGGGTGGGGTTAAGGGTCTTTAAATGTGGCTGCTTTTCTCTGACCCTCTACCATTTTTTCTTTAAACAGGAAGGAGAGGCAGTGAGAAGCGTTTCCCTCCCACCCTCCCTTGTGTTTTTTCTGATGGTTTTTTGGTGTGGCGGGGAACTGAGGTTCTCGTCAGGTTTTATGGTTGGTTTATTCATGGTACGGGGTGAAATTGTCGCGGTTTTCATCCGAGGTATGGAATCCGTGGTTATTGTGAGTTATGGTGGGCCTTTTTTCCACGGGCAGGGTCCCATGGGAAAGGGAGGGCCTTCGTTTACACCACGAGCTAGTGCAGCTTTACGGCTTGTGGTTGGTGTACGCGGCAACATGTTGGTGTGAGTTACCTGTGTTGAGGTATCGATGTTAAGTCACTTAGTTGTCGCACGGTCGGTGGTTGTAACCTCCTTGATTCTAAAGGGTTAAGTCTGGCGGTTCGTACACTAAGGTTGGAGGTTACACAAGTTTAAGGAAATGTATGTTTTAAAGTTTGAATAAAGTTTTTTACGTGTCACAGTACTTTCATAAATAAAACTGTGGCCTTTCAAAATCCAATTTGGTGTCTGTCGTTATTTATTGAACATACACTCTCAACATGACCCACAAATGTATCTAGTGCCTTGATCATGTCTTAAGTCCCAGTGATGGCCAATCATTCTATGCCCCACAATGTCTGTTCCTGGTAATTGAAGTCCAGAGGACTCCATCTATCACTCCATGTAGAGGTCAGGAGAAGGGACCTGGGGAGGCAGAGCTGGTTGGACTGAGGGGCATGGAGTGATAGGTTGCCTGTAAAAGCTTGCGCAGGAGCGCACATAACCATGTGTGGGGCGTGTGAGAAGCCACCTTGGATGGTTTCAAAACCTGTAACAATGTCCTGTGATATTCGGAACCGCCAGGGGATATTCCTAGAGGTTTAGCTGCCAGTGGCAAAATCCACTGGACCAGTTCTACAAGGATTACAAAGATGTTGAGGTTTTTTAGGTGCTTTGGGTGCAAGGAATTTGCGTTTCCCTTGACCCCATTGCACCATTTTTTTGAGGATTGCATTTAGTTATTTTTTTAAAACAGTTTGGAACCCCTCAGGTTAATTTATAACCTAAGAAATGTATTTTATGTCTTCTAGTGTTTGGACTGAGACTAGGAGTTTGGAATTTATTCATATACAAGGGAATTCATGCAGTCATATGGGTCCAAGAGAAGATGGAGACTTTTTTCAAAGTTGACCTTTTACTGGGTCAACATAGAAAAAGATGTTGAGTCACATATGTTTGAGGTCTCGGCTTTAATATACACAAATAACCCCTTACAAAAAATTACTGCAGTTTTTCTGAAGTAATACTGCTGTTTTTTGGACATGAAAAAACTGCAATACTGCACTTTTACTGCAGTTGTACTGCATTTGTACTTCACTGTACTGCAGTTTTACTGCACTTTTTTTTTTATATTGCAAACCTACAGTTGTACTTCAATGTACCGCAGCTTTATTGCATTTGTACTTCCGTACAAAAATAACTGCAGTACAACTGCAGTACAGTGAAGCACAAATGCAGTACAACTGCAGTAAAAGTGCAGTAATACTGCAGTAAAAGTGCAGTATTGCAGTTTTTTCATGTCCAAAAAACAGCAGTATTACTTCAGAAAAACTGCAGTAATTTTTTCGTAAGGGACCAGGTCTATTTTTGGAAATATTTTTGGAGTTCCCTGATATTTTACCCATAGCTTCTCTTCCAACATGATATAGTTGTAAGAACAGAGGGTAGCCTTTACTCACCGGTGACACAAACACCAGCTTGTCTGCCTTCCTGTACGGGACCCACCCTGGTTTTCAAGGTACATGAGCATGAATATGAAGCTAATGACATGGATGACTGATGCACATGCATACAGTCGGAAGGAAACGCAGAATGTGAGATTTATCAAGCACTAAACAAAACATATAATACAACAGACTGGAATGTTCATGAACAAACACATGGGTAGGAATGCGGCTCCATCGCTTTAGAACGATAACTCTCAGCATTGGTGGTCAGTATTTGTACATAACTAACCTACAGAGCCAGGGTTACGGTTTCAATGTGGCCCCAGAAGTCTCCACCACCTCTCATCATACGAAGGCAGGGATAGGGAGGACCCACTGCGAAGATGGTGGGTCAAGTATGGTATGAAAATGTATGATTTAATGTTTAACCCAAATAAAAAATAACTGGTGCTTTATTACAAGCTTTATATATGTTTTATTGGAACAACTCAATGAAGACAACAAAGATGTACTATTTAGTTATTTTTTGTACCAGCCTTTCTCAAATAATAATATTATTTTTAACAGATTTTATTGAAGATCCATTAATCACGATGCTTTATAACCAATGATCTACTTTACAGTACTCCCAGCTTGCAATAACAGCACTTCAGCTGTTGTCAACTTATCAAAGCAAGTACAAGGAGTGGAGCTACTGGAAGCCATTGCACCAAGGGGCATTTAAAAAGGTCCTAGTGGTTATAAAAGACACAAGCCACTTGCTGAATGGGGTTAGGCAATAAGACAGTTTAGTTCTTTGGTTTGTTGGACTCCAAGGACTTATACTGTGTTTACTAAAAATTAGACTTGGGCACCAGGGGGCTCTTCGTGTTCGTCTTCGTGCTCGTCTTCGGCAAAAAAAAGAACTTCGTATTCCGCGAATATTCGCCTGGTCCTGTCTTCTCTTCGGGCGAATATTCGCGGACATTCTTCGTGCTCGGGGTTTCTTCGTTTTCCCCGGTTAAGGGGTTAAAACGGGGTTAAAGCCGCTCTGGCGCCAGGAGTTTAAATGTCCGTATGAGCAACTCTATTGGTCGTCAGCAGGGGGCTCGTCTGCCATTGGTTGATGGCAGACGAGCCCCCTGCTGGCGACCAATAGGGTCGCTCGTACAGACTGTTATACTCCTGGTGCCGTAATTGTCCGGCAGATCCCGCTGGTCTCCCTGTTCTATAATTTATTAACTGATAGAACAGGGAGACCAGTGGGATCTGCCGGGTAAGTTACAGCATTGGGGTTTTAAAAGTCTGCACGAGCGACTCTGTTGGTCGCTCGTGCAGACTTTTAAAACCCCAATGCTACAACTTACCCGGCACATCCCACTGGTCTCCCTCCCTGTTCAATTAATTAAATGTCCGTACGAGCGACCAATAAAGTCGCTCGTACGGACATTTAACTCTGTACAGGGAGGGAGACCAGTGGCATCGGCAGGGTAAGTTGCAGCATTGGGGTTTTAAAACCCCAATGCTGCAACTTGCCCTGCCGATGCCACTGGTCTTTAACTAATTGAACAGGGAGGGAGACCGATGCCACTGGTCTCCCTCCCTGTTCAATTAGTTAGTCCGTGCCGGGTTAAATGTCCGTACGAGCGACCAATAAAGTCGCTCGTACGGACATTTAACTCTGTACAGGGAGGGAGACCAGTGGCATCGGCAGGGTAAGTTGCAGCATTGGGGTTTTAAAACCCCAATGCTGCAACTTGCCCTGCCGATGCCACTGGTCTTTAACTAATTGAACAGGGAGGGAGACCGATGCCACTGGCCTCCCTCCCTGTTCAATTAGTTAGTCTGTGCCGGGTTAAATGTCCGTACGAGCGACCAATAAAGTCGCTCGTACGGACATTTAACTAATTGAACAGGGAGGGAGACCAGTGGCATCGGCACTGCCGATGCCACTGGTCTCCCTCCCTGTTCAATTAGTTAGGGGTTAACCTTTTTTTAAAGGGTTAAGGGGCCGTGCAAGTGAGCCTATTGGTCGCTTGCACGGCCCTTTAACCTATGGATTTCTGCTCCCGTTAACCCCTTCGATGCTGTGTTAACGCAGCATCGAAGGGGTTAACGGGAGCGGAAATCCATAGGTTCGCTGTCAGGGGCTACAAAGACCGTGCGAGTGAGCCTATTGGTCACCTGCAGGGTCTTTCTCTGGCATCAACCAATTGGTTGATGCCAGAGGAGGTCCCTGTAGGCGACCAATAGGCTCATTCGCACTGCCCTGTAACCCGTGACGGCGAACCTGCGGATTTCCACTTCCGGGAACTGCCGCGATGCCGCGAAGCCGCGAAGACAAGACAAGGTAAGATGAAGGGGGGGAATGGTAGACGAAGACGAAGACAATCACGAAGATCTTCGTGGTGTGTGTCTTCGTCTTCGCCTACGTTTTACCGCCGCCGTCTTCTCTTCGGCGTGTCTTCGGAACGAACACGAAAACGCACTCTTCGTGTTCGTTTCCATGTTCGCCCGAAGACGAATGCACAAGTCTACTAAAAATATCAACTTGCAAAACCCATTGCATTGGGCAAGAGCTGTCCAGGGTTTCCTCTAGCTCTTTAGGCAGATGGGGAAAAAGCCAAAGCTTTTTGTTTTTAAAAAAACCCTTGTCTGCCCTTTTTGAACTCTACACTCTACACTTGTACAGTGAAGACATTTTCATGTTGATTTTGGAAGCCCTTCTCACTGTATGCCTCCTGCTGGTGGACACTGGCCTTCCAATTTAAAAGTAGGCATGATATAAAACAGGGCCCATCAGATGCACCACGTGTAGTTTAATGGAAAAAGTCATGAACAGGATGTCAGAATTAGACATGATCAGAGTATTGGGGATCGATGTGCAGGACAGCATCGTCAGAACTGGCAAACTGGAGAGAACCATCAGCAGAAGTAGCTGGGGGGTCATGGTCAGAGTAAACGAGACATAGAAGAGGATTATTGTTGAGGGCACCAGAATAATAAGGAATGACCCTTTCAACAAGAAAGTACAGTGGCATTGTTGTCACATGTACAGCAGTAAATAGTGAGGGGACACACAAGTACTGTGGCCCACTGAGGACGGCGGATAAAGATACATTTCCCCTACTGAGAACTTGATGATACCATGACAGCCACACATTGTATAAGCATTCTTAAAATAACAATGAAAAGAATGTCAGCCTCTGTTGGACTGAAAGTTTCTGTAAAAGAACCAAAACCTACCTGATTAGATCAGATGTTGCAAAGGAAGATTCTAAATGATCGGCCAGTAAAATACTAGAAGAATGTAACTTGAAAAAACAAAAGGAAAGAAAGGAAGACTCAACCAAAAGTGAAAAAACGTGAATGAATGAATGGCTGTTATATATAAAGGAGTCCTCTGTATATCAGGCATTCAGCTACAATAATGTCGATATAGGGAATCTTAATTTCAAGTAAAACAGGAGTATTCTATAGACATTTTTTGTAAATTATTCCCTTTTGTCTGCCATTGGGGTTTGTTCATGCTGAACTTAAATCTCACGTCTGTAATGCATAAAAGATGGGGTACAGTTTAAAGGGAAACTCCTAATAATATATTTTTATTACTAGTTTGAAATAAAAAATGTGCTATTTTTTTGTTTAAAAAAATCTATTTTAATAAAGTATGTTCTTAGACAGCTGCATATTAGTTATAGGTTATCTACTAGACAAACATCATATACTACTGCCTTGTGGAAAACAATAGAATAGCTTAGTATTAATCAACTAGCTGGACACACCGAATAATAGAAGTGTATGGAGAATAAGGATTCATTGCACAAGCAGGACTTCATTAGCATTGCCATAAAGCATCAACTCAGTGTGGTGTCTGAGAAGGGAAAACCACTCAAAATATCACATGGCTGACAACAATGGCAGCCTCCAGGTCTGCAGATAAAGGCAATTTATTGGGACAAAATGAGATAAAAGCATGTTTTTGTCAAAGCTGACCTATATTACTGTGTATAGCACCACAATGATCCAATAAAAATGCTTGTTTTTCTATTAACCTTCTAAAGGCATTTTGACCTATAAATATCTAAGTTTCACATTCTCACCTAAAAAAGTTTATATATATATATATATATATATATATTATATATATAATTCAACAAACATGAGCAGTTAGCATACACATTCATGTTCCCATAGCTGATACTTCTGAATACCCAAAATAGAATAATTAGAAAAATTACAAAGTACCAAATATTCTATTTGTAAATATAACAGATTGACAGACATATATATACATATATATATATACTTACTTTTAAATGGTTAAAACTAAGCAATTGCTGTGCACTCATTTATGGGTGAAACTAAGAGCGATCTGTTCAAACTGCCGGGAAAGCATCAGTAATTCCAGTTCTCAAATGTTTCAGTAAATGGCATTTCCCTATATTTATCTTGCACAGAATCCGAAGTAAAACCAGATCCGAGGTCGCTCTGCGCACGCAACAGAGCATAGCATGGTGGCAAATACCAAATCAGCCAGTGGAGTCACATTTCTTTCTGGGTTGGATAAACACCCTTTAAGTCCAGGTGTATCTTTGCACACTGGATGCAAATAATGGCCGTGAAAGATTTAACGCCTTATTATTGCTCTGTAGAACCATACAAAGTGCCAACAAAGTCAATAAAAGAAGAAGACCACAGGGTTTAGGGAATAGCTTAACTATGGGTTTTTTTTTTACATGAATCCTGACTTCAAAAACAGTTTGATCTATTGACAAAGTGAAGTCTCAGGGTCCTTTCCTGGACCAGATCGGGGATTAAAAATCTAGCCTAGTACTTTAAGAACAGTGGCTGATAAAACGGCATGTGTGCAGCGCCTACTGGACATGCCGCCACATTCTATTCTCTTCCACCAAAAGAGAGGATCTGTTGCATTAATGGCAATAAGAGGTAAGTGAGCAAGGTCATCATGCAATGGCCCACCAGACATTTGCCTGGTTTGCCCGATGGCCAGGCCAGGCTTCGTACTCTCTAAGCTCCAACCCAGCCCAACTCACTGAGAGAGACCCCTGGTAGACTTAGTCAACCCCCACTTGTGTAAAGATATTTTGGATGGTTTGAGCACCTTTGAAATGTCACCCTGCCAATCACAATATTTTACACATGTAAACATACGTTAAGGAGGGCTGGAGAGTTAACCCCAGCTGGAAACACATCTTAACAAAATAAAGCAAAATGCATTGGGCGTAGAAGGGTACCTGCGGAGCTCTTGTATGGTCACCAATGGGATATTATAACTGATCAGAAAAAGGTGGACATTTCAGTAGGTTCTCAGTACGTATCAGTGCACCTTTCTTAGAAGGGTCACTCCAGGTTGCCAATCCAGTTCATATTAGAGACAACTTGGCAAGGCTTTCAGTTGAAGGACTTGGGTGTTTCCCATGCAATCCAGCAGGAGATTAAGTCCACAGTGCACATAGGACATCACAGGACAAGCAGGGAACCCAAACTCATGGAAACCCAGGTGGCCTGGTAGTCATTCTCCGTCATACAGAGATCAGCAATGGATGCGGCTATGATCCCCCCATGTTGCTGGCGTGCTAACAAGCCGAACAGGCTTGCGTGGAAGGTGAATGGGGCCAGCAACATTGTCTTAACACTAAGAGTGCAAAGCGCAGGGGGCTACAGAGACTTCAACATTTACAAACTGGACAAACAAGTCGAATAGCTGATGAGCCACGGAAAACATGTGGTAAAGAGCCATACAAACATAATATTATAATAAACAAATATATATATATATATATAATGTTACCACTGCCCTTTAAATACATCATCCTCTGCCGCACAAATACCTATTGGTTACATTAATGGTCCTTCATTAGACCAGCACTTTTTTGCTGCATATATTATTCCCTGCCATCATCAATGTTCCATACGTTATATTGTTGCCGTTTCAGCGCCAGTTACATACGTAATTCTCCGCCAGCTGTTACATTCGTAGTACTTTGCTTGTTATCCGACGGTGAGGTTAGAAGTTTTTTATATGGTGTTTAGGTCTCCTGGCAGTTTGACAACGCCTTTCCACGAAGAGTGAAAGTGAACTAGCTGAGATCAGGTTAGCTGCTGGCATGTTTGAGTTTCTACTCCCTGTCCCGGCAACACCCAGAACGCAGGGCTAGGTGTAAACTGGGTGCATATTATACGACAAACTAAAGCATTGAGCAGACGGGGAATAAATTGAGCTCTTGGGGGAAAAATCCACTTTATCCAAAAAAAAAATTTTTTTTTTATTTTTTTTTAATTCATTCACTTTTAGCACAAAAGTGTGTATATGTATAAAAAGCATTTGTTATAATGAAAATATATATTTTATCATATAATTAATGTACGGCTATGAGTCAGGAATTACAGTTCAACAATAAATAGTGCAGAATAATTACTTTTCAGCCTAAAGTACCAACTAATAAAATATTCTCCCACCAAACTAGCACCACGTGAGATGTACGGCTTCTTAATGTAATCACAGGTAAGGATTAGTACAAGGAACATAAGAAGGCTTTCTGATTTCAGGTATCAAGTAAAAAATATGGGATTTCTTCAACAGAGTCGTCTCCCCTTCGCCAGATTATTTACCTTTGGCCAGAAATTGTGCCGGACAGGTGTAATGTTGTATCCTACAGGAACTGTCCTCCTCCTGCTTTCTGTGTTCGCTCGGGATTTGGAACACCGTCAGACAACTGCAGAAGGAGCTGGTTCTCCTCCAGCTAAACCAGTTTGTCTTGTGACAGAAGGAAAGGTTCGGGATCTGGCACCCCCTTCCAAAGCTTGATTACTCAAACTGCAGTGTATGATATACACACATAGGACATTAGCCTTCACCATCCACAACTTCCAGTGTTACGACGCTGACCCCTTTTGCATGCTACGTTCAGGTCTTTGAAGGGTTAAGGCACCTGTAAAACTAGGTGTCACACGATACAAAAATAAGGACAAGTGGGTTTAAGACATGTGGCGTGGCAGGTAATGCAATTCTAACTATTTCAGATCTGAACACCTGTGAAGAAGGTCAAGATGACCATTTATTGCTGTGGAAAAGTTTTCCAATGAGACAGAGCGCCATATTTGTAGGGCTGTTGGTCAATGGCAGACGGGTTCTGCACCCCTATAATAGGGGTTTTTCTTTTTATGAATGAAGGATCTTGGGTTATCTGAACCTACAGATACCTGGAATGCACTATGTATTCTATATTATTAGGCAGGGTTAGGTAGAAGCAGATATCCTGCAGCCCAAGCCTGGCATGGAGGTACGCCTTGGACCAACTGACCTCTGAACTTCATGATTCTTGGCTCCTGTCTAAAGGCTTTTACGGTATTTCTTAAAAAGCCTCCAGGGAGTTTAGATTTACAGGAACTTAAACGGATATTACAGCGCACACGCATCGCCACCCATGAAGAATGCTCATTAGAGATAGTATAGAACATTCTAGAAAAATGGCTGCTCTGTAGATAACTATTCCATGACACACTTCAGCGGTGAGGTAGAAGCCAACAGACTTTAATTCGCTTTAGGAATTCATTTTTTAGAGTTGCCAACGCTTGTTCTTGTGAAGCAGTAAAGGCATGTACCGCCAATATACCAGTTTATTTAAAAACTATTTTATTTTGTTGTGTGCAGACATGTTTAGCTGCCGCACAATGGTTAATTGATGGCATTGATGTGTAAAACAATGGGGATTCGATGCACATGACAGCTTCGATTGTTTGCGTTATCCACCGCTGTGCAATACCTGTGCTTATACATACATCTTTCTGGGTTGCTACGGAAACCGGCCTCTGCAAGAGTTCCAACTCTCTTGGCCCAGTTTACTGCTTTTTGCAAGACTGGCTGAGCTGGAATGAGGCCAATATTTATAGGAGATCTTAATTTGTCGGTAAAACACTTTCCCAACCAGAAGAAAACAAGAGATTGCAAGACATACTCTTCCTTGGTGTTTGCACAAAGTCAGATGTCTGATTAACTCCTTCTGCGCACCTGCATACAAACACCAGAGCATTATTGCCCACATCTAAGGCATAAATATTGGGGATTTGGCCACACTATAGGGCCATATATTGCTTAGCCCCCCACTATGTCAAAGGATCCCACGTTTGGCGAGTCCTATTTAATGTTCATCGCTATATTGCTGGGACAGAACTGCACCTTAACGCAGTGAGACTCTTGTGTAATGTAAAGCCATCTCTGGACAGCTTCTTGGTAAGTAATATAGCCATACAAATTAGATAGGACTTGCCAAACTTGGGGTACTTTGACGTAGTGGCAGCTAAGCAATATATGGCCATATAGTGTGACGAAATCCCAATATTTATACCTTAAATAGGTGTTTTTTTGAATGGTATTCACTGGGTATGCGCTGAATTCTTGATTTGTTTGGGGTATTGTTGGTCATTCCAGCAACCCCAGAATCTGATTGTTTTTTGCCTTTTATGCTTTTAAGGTTGTACGCCCCACAAATCACAGCTATGTCACAGGATTAATCATGAACGATTTATAATGTAAGCATTTTTAGACACAAGAATTTTGCTGTAAATTGCTAAAGGGACACTTATTTTAGCCCAACATCGCTCTATACAAACCCAATCTGCCATTTCAGCTGGATACGCTCCATACACACCCGGCTGCACGCCACAAGGGCAGAAAAACTGAATGTGCAGCCTGTCGTATCCAGCCGTCGGCCACCCTGGTGTCATCAGGTGGTCGCTGGCCTTAAAGTGCCAGGGCGCCTTGTTATCTCCTTTAAGTAACTAAGTGTAATTTATTAAGGAATTTAGTATTTCTGCTGTTTCTATATATATCGGATCATGAATTTTAGTCTGGGATCCATTCATACCCAGCAAACATTCTAGAGCTTCTAGAATAATGGGACATCACAGAAGGAAAGAACTATCTGGATCCCAAAGGATGTGATATAAAGTAACCCCTGCTAAACTTAGACATGCTGCACCTGACGGGTTATTTATCACAGGAGACCGCTTATAATTTCATATTATTATTATCTACTTTTGTAAATGTCTGTTTAATGAAGGTGGGGACACGGTGAGATAGGAACAAGGCTAACATTAGCATGCGCTGAGATTTTGGTATTGGTTAGCATGTAAATAGTGCAAATATACCTAGAGTAACACGCTTAGAAAATCATTTTTTAATCATTTAAAATTTTACCCAATTAAGAATTTTTATTGGAACATTAAAGTGTCGCGTGACACAGGAGCAGGGACTGGTTGGCAACGTGCTAAAACATGTGTTTGATGTGTTTTAACCTTCAGAAGATACAATAAATGACAGGTCTGCTAACGCTTATTTGCGTAACATAATAGACAGTGCCATTAATGTTTAGTTTAAGTAGGACAGCGTGTTTAAGTTTGGTCCTGGATCTAAAATGTTTACTCACTCATGGCCGACCTAGCCCTTGTGTACAATGAGATGGTAACCAATCAGTCATTCAATTCTGCATTCAATTCAGATTAGGAGGGTCTTGGGGGTTTGGCAGGTTTGCTGGGGGGGTCAATGACAGAGCCTAGGGCTCTTGGTGCCTGCGCAGAGTCAGAAGTCCTGGCTCATGTTGACGTCCCATCTACTTCTGGAGCCAGGTGGCTGAAGTGCGCCCCCCGCCATGTAGAACCTAGGGGCAGCAGCTCCTCTCGCCCCATGGAAGTTAGAACCCTGGCCATTGGCAGCATAGTTAATGCCTACGAAGGTTCAGCGACAGACGGTGTTAGCAAATGAACTTGAGAAAGACAGTACTGCCAGCTGGCCAACAACTCTAACTCCTAAAAGTAAACAAAGATGGGGACTATAGCAGATGCCGAGAGGCCAGCTAGTCTTTAAGGTGTGTGCAGACCTGTAGGCCATCACGGCACAAATTGTTAGCATTTTACGGGGTGATGTCATCTTTAGCTAATATTTGACAAGCGTGTGGCACACTTATACAATTGACTTACACTGCCTATAATAGAAAAAACACTTCTTTATGAAACCACTAAATGTAATAATAGTTTGATTCTTTATGTATAAATATTAACATGTATTGAGTTTTTGTAAAACCTCGTTCATATTCTCATCTACTATATACTGTTAGATATTGGGGCAAAGCATTTATAATATGGCGACCCTTGACTTTCTTCTTCAGGCCATTGTAAATTGGTTTAATGTGATTAGAGTTGCATTCACGAAGTAAAGCAGCAGGTTGTCCGTTGGTTGTGTAGTGTTACGGCTTATGGCTGGGTAATTAGACTGGTGCAAGAACAGGTTATTCTCGATAATTAACTGGGCAACTAATTACTGAACGGGTAAATTTGGGCCACCCCCTAAGATCTCAGTTTACCATGACATGGCAGTGAAACTTCTGACCATTGTGACTTATGGATACATAGGGAAAGAGGGGAACTTGGAAGGTATCACCCACGTGAAGAAGACCATGAATAGATATATACCTGCAAAGTGTATCTGATGGCTGGAACACCCTAGAATTGCGGCTCTCATGCAGAAGAGACAAAAATATTCTTAAGACGAAAAAAGTATATTTGCTTTTGACAAGCAAAGGAAGAAATATGAAAGGAATGAAACGAAACAAGGTGCGGTCTGCTTACAAACACTATATCCTTTTTTACGAGGTGTGGTAGAGTTTGAAGCTGCCCAGTAGGGATAGGCAAATATGTCACGTTCAAATTAACAGGGTCGAAAAAACTAAATTTCTGTAAAAAAAAGTTCACTTTGTGACATAATATGATTTTCAAATATTTTAACCCCTTAAGGACAATGGGCGGTCCCTAAACCCATTGAAAACAATGCATCTTGAGCCCGTACATGTACGGGCGTTGTCATTAAGGGGTTAAATAACTTAATTGCAATCAAAACATAAACAGTAAAATGGTACCAAACTATGCAATAATAGTTAAGCTGTGCTTAAGAATATACAACATATATATATAATGACATATACATATAGATGTATAGGTAAAGATGTATAGGTAAAGGCACAGTTTATCCCGGACAGTCCCACTAAAGAAGAATGCATATTATAATAACCCGTGAGCACATCGATATACATTCTTCAAAAATTCCAAAGAAAAAAAAACAACACTCGAGGTAGAAGCTGAACTTTGCAGTTGCCCTTCTCCTCCGTGGTTTGACGATAGCCAATCAGCTATTGGAAAGTGTTCCTTTTGAAATTAACGGGAGTGCTGTCTGTGTATGGTGGTAAAGTGGTCAGTGGATCACGTGCAAGAAGATGTGTTTGACCACTGGGGGGGGGGGGCAAAGGGGCAAACGCATATGAGGAGATTATCCAGAATCCCTCCATGCATTTGAAAGGGGGACACCATGGAAATTTAAAGGGACCGCTCATTAGTCGGTTTAAGCACGCAGGTCTGTGCATCCAGCATCTAGCACAGCTCTCATGTGGCCTAATGAAGCAATGTGTTGGGATATGATGTCATAACCCGGACTCCTGACACTCTGCTTCATTAGTCCACCAAGACCACTACGTTTTTATTTTACCTTTAGTGTACTGTGTCTTAACTAGTCGCATACTAAAAACTTTGCATGCATGATCATTTTCAGGGAACATGGAACAGGTTAGTCTGACCACCTTACTTTATGACAATAGCTAATTGTTGAGCACTATAATGAAATGCCCTGTCACGTTGTCAGAGTAGAAATCGACCTGTTGTCTAAACAGGGAGGCTCTGGTTATATTGAGATCAGAGCGTACACTTATCCTGCCCGTTCCTGTCTACTTGTAATTTATATCACGGCTGATTTATGTGTACACAAAGTAATGGAGAACTGTCTACATATAAATGAGGCTGGAACCACATGTACCCTACACTCCATAACAGCTCACATAAAAATACATTTTGTATGATGGGATAATTGATTCTAAACTGAGTTTTAAAAAGGCTCTTCACATAGTGGCAGCAAATGAACAGGTCAAGTGCAAATGCATCCCCCATAACATTACATATATCATGGAGAAACTATGGTGGCATCTAGTCTCCAGATGGTCAACAGTCACCCTACATCCACTGTGTAGGTCATGAGCCACCATAACTGTCCATTATTCTACTAGGATCAAACTTCTTTGAGCAAATGTACACAACAGACTTTACGTGGATGTGGACAGGTACGCACACCGTATAAAATCACCTAAACCAGACGGACCAGCTAGTCCTGTATGTGACTGTCACAGGCAAGAGGCTACCATGCATCCAGCTGGGGTAGAAGGTAATTTGTATAATTCCAACATTTGGTCTAAAATCTATAACCCAGTCTCATTCATTTTCTATGAAGTGATTAATGAAATATTTTATCTAGAGTAAAAAAAAAAATCAAAACCCCCCAAAACAAACGCTCCCGCATTAAAGTGCTAACCAATTGAATTATAATTTAACATAGTCCTCTATTGTCATTGATTGCAAATCTACACATCCCAAGACCCTCTGCAAGGCAAGGATTGTTAAACCAACCATCAAACCATAGTAACTTTTAAAAAATAAAAGATCTGACACATATGTGGGGTATTATATGTATTCTAAGAGGCGACAACCTTAAATAACTGATCTGAAATATTCTTCAGACTTACCATATATAGATTTAGCGTTCGGCTTGGACACCCCATTCACTCTGAAATAAAAGAAAAATTGTTAAAAAAATACATAAAATGTATTTACTGTATGTAACCCTGTGAGACCATACAGATGCGATAATATCTATATAATATGTCTACATGCTTACAATATAAGAAGGCTTTTGTATGGGAAGACTGTATTGATACAGTAGCAGGTGAAAGTCGGAGACTGCCGGATGTTTTTGTGAAAGAAGGAATCCAGAGAGGGCTGTTTAACCAGAATCTGGGCACCTCTACCCACCCCCAGTTCCTTCAGATGCAAGTAATCAATAACCCTGCTTTTCGGCTTTAGCTCAGATTTAAGAGATAAGAGGGGCTACCAGATCAGGGTCACTGTACCTAGAACAATAAAAACGTAGGTAGGGAACAAACTTTAGTAGCCAAAACAGAAACAAGCCCATTAGCTGACGGGAGTATACATTTATCAGATCTGGTTAATGAATGTTCCAAGGCCTCCCCGATGAACAACAGGTTTCTACTATGTGAAATCTGCCAACATGGATACACGTATGTATTTTGGCATGATCCAGAGAATTGTATATAAAATAAAATGTTAAGTTATCAAAAAATGACCAAAAAGGGATTTCTGTTTTCTAGTTTGTTAATTTAAGAGCCAGATGTTGTAAACACTACTACTACTAATACTAACATTTTTGGATGCTATGCTACTAGGCCACCTGGCTGGGCTGCCCATTTGGAATGTTGCCACGATGCACAAAACCCCAGATTCCACATTTGTTTTACTCTCGGGGGTGGCCGGTTTCTTTAATTCATACGCTAACGTCCGCTAACGTTTCATTCTTCTAAGAATATAACTGCTGCTCTGGACATCGGACGTGATGAAGGGGTCCCATGAAATGGTAGAGTTGGAATAAACGTGATGTTTTGGAGGCCAGGCTAGTAACGATACAAGAAGTAACATACTGAGGAAATGTATCAAGCACCGTTATTTAATACTCACCGAGGTGATGAGCTCATTTTGCCGCCTCTTCTCTTCTCCCTAGTAATGAATAGGAAAATACGTTATTGATCTTGTAGCTATACGTTGGAACAACATTGTGATTCACTGCTGAAGTCTCCAAAAATTCTGAAACAATAATTTTTATATGTGGACATTTCAACATTCCTACCGCGGCTCCAGTGATGAATAGTGAGGTGCAAATCAAAGCTTCAAGATCAATTTAAAGTGTTTTTAATCCATGTTCCCAATCAGTGATACTCAAGGAGTGCATAGGGAAGGATTGAGTGCTTAGTCATTCATATGTGGGCTGCCCGGGGCCGGGGGACCCCACCTGGTTAGGTCCCATTTCTTCAAGCAGAGCAGACTCAATGTGATCTCATTAGATTGGAGGTTGGACCTCAGTCGGGTCAAAATAACAAACCCTTAAAGGACTCTGCTCTTGAAGTTTGGTACCTGGCACCATATGGAAGCAGGAGAGGAGCGAGCCAACCTGATATATAGTAGTGTTTGTGTATAAATGTTATCTATAAACTATACTACATTACTGCCATGGCTATGCGTCAACAGACGTGCAACACCACAATCTAAGGCAAGACCTGCATAGACTGACATAAGGAGCCATATTGAGACAGGATCAAAATATTTACAGATCCTTGAAAGCCATCACACCTTCTACAAAGATTTGGGTAGGAGTTCATAGAACTGATATCAGGTTAACCTGGAAAGGTTTGAACGAAAGTAACAAAATTAATTAAAGGAATGTTGGTCATGAATACAGGCTTTCCAAACCTGGTGTGTGTGCACTCAGTAAGAGGTACGTACAGTATAAGAGGATAAGGTTATTAGACGCAAATATACTTAAGGGTAATTGAAAGAACTTAACGAAAGGACTCTTCACATAGCAGATGGTGGAGGTGACACAAGATCACCTTTCATTTTTCAATTAGCTGTTTTCTTTAAAAAAGACTGTTTTTGCTATATGTTGCTGAGGCCTGTGGCAAAGGTGGCCATACCAGCATTGCATGATCCGTGAACAGACTGGCAATGACGTTAAGGTGATAACAAAAGTATGGCCTAGAGCTGGATATGTGCTACCGGAGCATGAAAACATAGCATGGGGTCGGGCATATCCAGCCGCTGGATGCGCGCTGCAGCAACTCATCTGCCCCCGGAGCAGCACATTGTGTGAGTGTATGGCACTTTTGGCCAAAGTTCCTACCGGGTACATAGTGTATTAATACTAAATAATTTGGACCATTAGTCTGTAAGATACAAACAATCTAAATATTTTTATTATCTTTTTTTTAAATAGGCTTTAATTAGCTCAAAACCAACAATAGAAATACCATTGTCATCCTCTCTAGGAGCATAACTTACATCTTGCTTATATTTTATAAGCATTTCTATGTGTTGACACTCTCTGAAGGCCCACTAAGTATTCCTAGAGTACCTTCATCCTTAATGAAGTATGGGGCTTCTTTCATCTGGGTCCTTTCTTCTTCAGGACAGGGTTCACAAGACATCCTTCATGGGGCCTATCTGACTCCAAAACACAACTCCTAGTGCATCCTCAGTCTTACTGATGCTGAGTGCTGCCTTCACTTCTGGAGCAGACTCACCATACAGAGCACCCTCCTGAGCATGGAGCTCCCAAAGTGGAGTAACAGAGTTGACCTCAATCTATTGTTTTAGGTGCAGTTGATAGCAATATTTATAGTTCCTCTCTAAATCCTGGTACACGGTAGGAAATCCTACACTCACCATGCACTCACACTCAGCTCCGCTCCAAGAATAAACAGTGCCTGTCATGCCAAGTCCCAACGCACACAAATTACATAAACAAACCCAAATAAAGTAAACAGAAACCATCCTTCGCATATTATTTCCCAAGGAATAACAGACTCACACCTTTTATCCCCTATAATTAATAGATATTATTGGGATGACTAAACATTTTATGAGGAGGAGCCAGGGTGTAGAACTGAATTATCAATGCACCGAACACTTAACATTCAATTCTGAAACATCATTCTTCATTAGGTCCATGGTTAAACTTAAAATAGCGAGATGACACTCAAGGTCAAACAGAATCAGTTGCATGTGACTATTAGAACTTATATTAATTGCCTTTGTGAAGTAGGACATGTACTTGATACGTGTATGTGAAATCAGAGGCGATAGACACCCCTGTGCCCTTCCATTACATGATTCTAGGCTTCCAGCAGCCTCTTTCCTGACTCTATATCAGGGGCGTCCAGAGCATCTGGGCCTCCAGATGTTGCAGGACTACATCTCCCATAATGCTCTTTCAGCTAAGGGGCTGGCTGAGGAGTATGGGAGATGTAGTCCTGCAGCAGCTGGAGGGCCGCATGTTGGACGCCCCTGCTCTATACTTTAATATAGCGCCATGAACAGAACCGAATTACCGCTATGGGCTCTGAATCTTAGACATGTGAGAAGCTTAATGAGTCTGCATTTAGCATTGAGGCAATTGAAATGATCTTGCTGGTTTCATGGAGAACCTGGAATCCATTTGTAGAGGCCAGTTTTGTAGAGCCCAGCCTGATTGGTCACAGCAGAACTTGTCAGGAAGTCCCTGACAGGAAGTTGATTAGACATGCCACAGATCTCAGGTTGTCTAGGCAGTTACGTATTGGGGTCCCTCTGCCGGGCCAGTTAAACCCAGAAATAAGAATAGCGGTGCCGAGGAGGCGCCATTACCCTGGGTTTGGCCTAGAGCAGCGCCAAAGGAAAATACTGGTTCATAGATAAAATAGTCAAAAAACATGTTAAAAATAGATGCCTAAAAAAATACAAGATAACGGTAGATTTAAGGAGAAAAATTTAACTATTTATCACTACGAGAAGATCACAGTTACCCTATAAGTGAAACTGAAGATTGATCTGAGGTCTGGGTACATTAGAATTGCAAAATGCATCATATGAATAAACATATAGGGTTATACATAACGCGTTTTATCCAATAGCTACTATACCGTGCAGTAACTGAGTCCTTAGTTCCAATTAACTTCTCTAAAAAGCCACAATTAGGAAAAGATCCAGCTTTCTCAGCCCACTCACAATAATTCAAGTGAACTCATGCCCATATTTCTGCAACTCCAAAGAACTATACTATAGTTTATGCCAACAGTGATATCATCGTCTTATTGCTTTTTTAGTTACACCTTAATATAAACGGCACATAGAGGCTACAGTAAAAAGAATAATAGAACTTAGAATAATAGTCATATAAAGATGATGAATGATCTACAAGACAAGGGGTAGCTATTGGTTACTACTGATGAACAAGGTAGACCAGCAAAGGAAGTCCCTACCAGCGGTGGGAAATAGATAATAGACAGATTTAAAAGTTCCTTCCACTATTAACTCAATCATATAGTAATAATAATTCAACATGAAAACTGTGGTGGTCCTACTAGAGCAGAGTGTTTGGGTACGATCCATAGGTTTAAACCAATTTAGAGATTATAGTTGGGCGAGTTTAACGCAACTTTAGCTATTCATGGGAAACCAGTCAGCATCTCATTTCAGGTACAGGATGGGAAAACCCAGGCATAACCTGAGGCCATGGGCTAAGAGATACAAGTGGAGCGAGGTCAGAATAAGGACATAAAAAAGAGAAGCATGCATACTGAAGAACGCTTATGAGTCAGTGTTACTCCTTGGGTAAAACCAAATATCCTAGCATGTGGTGATGATTCAGTGATATCAGCCATTCTTATAGAACCCGTATACATTTTATGTTATTTAACAACACTGATAAAGTGCTGCCCCCTACAGTTTATGGAATTTATAACAATACTCGAGTCCTTTCTGTGACCTCCAACATCTCACATGCTACAGAGTAGCACTACAAAGGTCAGCAACATTTATATATATTTCCTGGGGAAAAATGGCCGATGTGGTCACCCGTGGTCACATCTGGCCTGGCCTGGTCCACTGTTTGGCCTGGTCCACTTCAATAGGTTGCTGGTTTGTAAATCCTACAAAAGCCAATAAAGCCATGAAAAGTCCTGATGACCTGGGATGTGATTCTTAACATTTTATATCAAAAGCCATAACATTAATTTGTCTTTCAATCAGAAATGTCCTTGAATAAGATGTCATTAAACATACACTTCACAATCAGCATTTCCTTATGATTTATCACTAATCTACAGACGGCCAAACAATAAGAGCTGGCGTAGATAATGTTAATTCCGAAAGACGTGTGCCTTAAGAATGTAGCCTTTTATATTCCAGCCCAGCATTAAAGCTATTCTGGCATCAGGCAAACAACGTGACCTCATCTCTGACGCAAGGCGGGGTGGACTGATTGACAAACGCACGCATAGTTCTCTTCTGAACGGACATTCCGAAAAATGGAAACATTTTTATCGCAATGATTCTGAATAGTTAGGAAAAAATACGGTGGACTTGCAAAGTGCAAAGGTGTTTGTTGTCCGTCAAGTCCAGGACATTCCATCTCCTATTGTCTCCATTCCTGTGGTGACACACAATGGTGACTGTATGGTACCTCCTTACATTGTCCAATTTTTCACAGTTCATTCCTCATCCTATACATGGCCGTGTTTTCTGGAGGTGGTATTGATCCTCCTGGAGGTTCCCACTGCAGAATTACACCATTGTGTCGCCTTTTGGTGAGGAATGATCCCTTGTGGTCTAATAAGATGGAGAAGTAAGATCTTTTTCAAAGGGTTCTTCCTTTTCCTTTCTATGGCTTTTCTAGAACACTGATTGATGGCACCAGGGTAACATTTCATATCCTCATGCATCATTGATATAGAGGGGCAAGCCAGTGGACGTAGAGACATTTTGACAATTAGAGGCACAGAACTCTTCTTTCTTCATAAAGGCCACCAAGAAGAGAAAGGCAGAGCTCCCAGGTCTGTGATTTTTATCTCACCCACATGCCCTCCTAGTGCCATCAGTATTGTTAATCTGCTGCATTCATACACTTATACAATTCATGGATACATATAAAACATCTTTAGAGGAACCACCCTTCATCAATGAAGACTGATGAAAATTCCTAAGAAAAAACCTAAAGCATCTTCCAGTAAAGCTAACAGACTCCAAAATCTTGCGGAATCAGAGATTTCGTTTCTCTGTAACATAAAGTATTTGCTTTTTTTATACACGGGACAGAAAAGTTAGTAAAACCTAAAAATAATTTGATAACTTCTCCAGGAAAAAAGTCAAGTCAGCGATGCTTCATGCCACAATAAGTTTCATGCTCCTCTGTCCCTCAAGACATAAATCTCTGTTTGCTTTTGTAAATATCTGGGCAATTACTTCTATATGTACTTTGTGCCGCAAACTTCCCTTCACAAATGTCTCGGGGCAATTAAATAACAGTGACTCTGTGTCTCTCCCTTCAGCACAGCCCGTCCTACAGGTTTGTTTGAAAGGTTGATAAATGGCTTCCTGAATTGTAAGAGGATCAATAGTCAAGATTTTTCTGTCCAGCCCTTACATTCCAGAGTATGAGCGGTCCCATAAAAATGCTGATCATTAAACTGGGATTATTACTTGGAATCCTTGATCGGCGCCATTCCAAAGTGCCAGCCAAACACAATCAAAAGAATGTTCATTATCTTCCAATTAAATGACTTTCTTTTCCTTGTGCCTATCTCATTATTCTTTATTACATGATATGCTGACAAACAGTGTGAAATGTTTAAGGTATGTTGAGTAGCCAAGACATCCCATTCATGGCCACTCACTGTCCCAGCAGTTGCTGAAATTTTAATTGATGCTAAATAAATATGGAGGATCCGAAGGAAGTCTTTCCTAAAGCCTAACTCCAGCTGTTGGGGTATATGAATATCAGGGTTGGATTGAGATGACAGGGCCGGTGGCCGCCAGATGACATAAATGGGGCTGAAAGAGGGTTTTTATGCTTCTGTAGCATATCCAGCCGCTGGCCGCGAGCACACTATCTGCCGCTGGAGTGGCAGATCGAGTGAGTGTGTGGCTCTGTCGGCCAGTGGCTCAATGGACATATGCCAGTTATGCCAGATGGCTGGTCTGGACCTTATAAATACCCCCTTTAAGCTCTGAAACAGATAGTTATACAGAACTACATGCAAACAATGCATATACTACCATGGTCTACTCAAACATGTTTAATAGCAGCGTGGGGGGTATGTATTATTTGACTCTGTTAGAATCATGGCAACCAATCGTATGGTCCAATCAGCAGGAAAAAAGCAGTGGTGATGTTAACTGGAGACTCGCTTGGGAAAAGCTCCCCCGCGTCTGCTAACATCACTGCTTACTCTGAAGGGTTCCTAGACGATTGCATGCTGGCGTGACATTTTTTCATACCAAGTTTTGGACTAACTCAACTTGCTGTATGCCCTTAGGCAAGCTTCTGAGGGTAACCAACAAGTTTTAGGAACACCCTCCCATGTTACCTCCTCTAACTCAGACACTAACTGCTCTCTTTTAACCCCCTCCGTCTCAAACAAAAGGCACCAGTGGCATAACCAGGACAACTGCCCTTTCTGCCAGCCTACATTTTCTTAAAATCTTGGAATTAGCCTTTCTGAGTCTTCCTAGAAGACTACTAGGAGAGAACTATCAGCTGGACACCTGACGCTTGACTGGGTTCCCTCGCTGAGCCTGTGTGTCACTTACTGCTTGCAGTTTAACTCAATTCATGTAATCAGCGCCTGCATTAGTGACTAATATACATAGTAATGCTTTGCTTCTCTTTGGGTCATTCTACATGAACTAAGATAACTAGTAATTAAATCCCAGATTAATTGCAGGGAATAATATGTAGCGGCTAATTTGGGCTCAAACAATAACCACATTCCTTTTTAACTATGCCAATTCTGGAGAAGAGAAACTATAATGTGAGAATTGGAGAATGGCTGTACTTATTGACCCGTTTTTTGGGCAGTGTCCAAAAAGTTGCATCCATCTACTATTCTAATTCCAATTTCAATTTGTTTAAAAATGTGTTTTTCCAAGGAAATTGACATATGTTTCTTTGTGTGCTCATCCAGCATTATATAACCAATGTCCTGTCCTTCAGTTCTCTCCCTTCTCCTTGTAAAGGTTGTCTGGAACCAAACAATAACAATCAGCAACTTAATATGGGAGAGAAACCAACATGTGGTGGAATAATCACGCAGATCCTGAGATGACTACTCCCATGGACAAGACATACATTGCATACCTGACAACAGTCCCTCATTTCCCAAGACAGTTCCTTTTTGGGGGGGTCCTATACCAAAGTGCGTGCACAGTGCGTTATATCTCGTAGTAATATCTATAGGACTTGGGAAACATAACAGATCTGCCTTAAATGGTATAAATGTATGCCAACCAACATCCCCAAAGGGGATGTATCGCTTTCCCATATCCAGACACACACTCACTCTATTCCCCCACACCCAGCCAGACGCTCTCTCCCCTAACTTCCTTCTCTCCACACTCCTGAGATGTCCCTCCGTCTCACCGTCTGTATGTCCGGATGAGACGTGACCTCCTTGTGGAACAGGACTGTCCCAAATAAAGTGAGGTCATTCCTTGTAAACTAGAACTGGCAGCTACATGCCGTGAGTTTCCTTATTTATGCCAAAGAATAGAAAGATAGCTATATCTCCAGATCTATTGTCTCCAACTGGTATCGGTTACAATGCACACAATGCAAATCTGAAAAGCAAAAGTGTATTCCTGGTCAAATCCTTTCATTTGATGCTTGGAGGCAAACAAATCACTAGGCAAGCGATAGCATTCTTGGCTTATCTTTTTCACACTTAAGGAGAAAACAATGATTAAAGTGCTTCTGATTGCACGTTACTATCTCCTGACCTCCGTGCTAACGGCGGCACATATATGATATAGGGGACTGATCAATAGGCATGTCAATAATATGGCATCTTAATGTGGAATAAGGAAAACTAGATAATACTATTATTGTATTGCAAAAAAACAAAAAGCAACGTTATGGGTTGAGGTTGACCTAGTAGGGATTGCTCCTCTTAGCCCCTTGGACCCTGATTTTTAGGACTGTAGAGGGGCAGTTAATGCCCCGAGTTGAAAATGACCAACGTGGACTGTTCCTGGCTCAACGTGTCTCATAAGAGATCATATATTTTTTTTTTTATTGCTTTATCTACAGTAATCCAATTTCCAGAGTCTTGGCTAAAATGGCTAATATGGTCACCAAAGAAATGCCTACAAAACTATAGCTTGATATACAGTAATATCAGCAGGCGCGGACTGGCCGTCCGGCACATGGGGCAAATACCAGTTGGGCCGCTGGCCAACAGCGACACACACTAACCTGATTGGGCTCATCTACTTTCTTATTTTAACCGCGTATGATGTGAAGATTATAACAGAGGTGACAGGTTGATGGCAGTAATGGAACAATGAAAACCGAATTATAATCCAGAATGGCTTCAGATCCACATTGTTGTGCTTGATATTGTGTGTCATGGGGCTGCTTAGTCACTAAAGGAGGGACTGTGTTATTGCCACAATTAGGGCAGTTGACATCATGATATCGCTATCAGTGCACATACGTTTAAATGCCAGCTATACTAAAGGCTAAATCAGATTAACGTGTGGTTTAAAGGCAGCCCCAGTGGACACACAACATAGATCAGATATACAACAGACCTTACCGACTTATTAAAGCCATAATGAATCATTAATATGGTGAGCAGATCACTAAGCGTGATAGGAGTTGTGGTACAAAGGCAACTAACAGACTATCATTGCCCAGGTATTCATATTGGATGTCTCCTCCTCTCTCTCTATATATAAACCTTATTTAATGTTTAATTATTAACTGTTTTAGCACTTTGTTTTTCCATGATTGGTTTTGAAGTCGAGATCGCTTCTTGTAAGCGCAGAGGGGTCTCCCAGTCTCAGGACGCGATTAGTTATCCATATTTACCAACTGATTCTGGTGACCAAGTTCTAGAAGCAGCGAGTATCCCCTAACTCGGTGGGTGTATCAAAGGGTCACAATGACAACGAGATTGTTACATCATCGAGGCGCTTCTATGTCCTAAAGCAAGAACGTTCATCATTTTTAGTTGTGTTTGTACCATGGAGTGGAGTGAAGTTGACATACAAGCCGTTGAAGACCTGGCAGACCACTTGTGGAGCAGTAGTGTCCTACACTGGCCTACCATTGCCCTATCAAACATGGCGTCATTACATGGCATTTGAACGCCAGCAGATTCCGTAGCGTCAGCAAATAATAAACAGATACAATTTAGAAAGGAAAACCAGAGGTGCTTAAATACTACAGAGGCCACCTACCTAATAGTCCTACTCCATGAGGCCACCACCCAGATAATGAACGTCTGTAGGTCCCTGACCTCCCCGGCGTGGAGTGGCTCTCAGAATTTGGGGTTTAATCCCATCCCGGCTCCACTCCCTGCTATTAACCTTAACCACTGCTTCTATTCTTAGTTTTTACCTTTACTTTTTCAGTATATAAAACATGACCTCTGAAGATGTAATGAGAAGACTTGTTCTTTTGACATACTTTCCGTAAACCTAACTTTTTGATGATGGTTGATGCAGAGAAAAATAGGATTTTTTTCCCCAAACAGAGCTCAAATGACCTACCGCGCGCTCTACAATAACCCCAGGTGCCTGACACGGCTCGCTGAAATGCACCGGTGGGATAAGTCAACACAACGTAGAACTTATCACTAGAGTGAGACCCTGGTGAACAGTCTACTCGTCATCGTTTGCAGAAAAACCAACAAAACACCTGTAATCTTCATAAAAACAGTGATTGGCAGGCGTGCCCCACTGATGATCACACCTGCGGACTTTCTAAATGAGCCCACCCTCAAATATTAATCCTTTCATGGCCCGCTGTGAAGGTTCCATGTAGCGACTCGCCAAATGCGTTACCCAAATGGGTCTAATATCCGTCTTCATGGAAACCTTGACTTATCATTATTAAAAGATACCCTCAATTGGGTCACCTGTATTCAAGCAGGGATATCCGACCATAGCACACTGGTTGAAAGGGAACTAACTGGGACAATACAAACGCAAGCTTTTTAAAAGCAAAAATACAATTTATGGCCATTTTACGCATATAATCTTTTATGGGGTGGAGATTTTTTTTCCTCATTCTGTTGCATTAACTCTTGCATGACCGCATGAGTATATTAAGCTCTGGGTGTTGTCTAACAAAACAAACAAATGACAGCATTGTTTCCTATGACATCAGCACCAAAACTTACGTAACCTAATTAATATGCAGGCTATTAACGTAACCTAATTAATACGCAGGCTATTAACGTAACCTAATTAATACACAGGCTATTATCGAGCAGAGCCAAGATACTCTATTTGGCTTAAAAATAACTTATCCAGTTGTGATGAAACATATTATTCAGAATATACAAAAACCTCTATATCTGTATAGATGGAATTATTAGGAAATTATACGGTATATGCGGATTTTTGTCAATAAATTACAATTTAACCCCTTAATGACAAAATGCATTAAGGGGTTACACAGGATTATCGCACACATGAAGAAGAAACGCCGCAGGCGACGGAGCCAGCTAACATCTCTGTAGCTGAAGATAAAGTTTACTGCCGTACTTTATGTTATATCAGGCGATAAACGATGAATTCCACATTCACATTATACGTTCTCTTTTGTGTCTGGGCTACTACTGTGATAAAGCAGAGGACCATCAATACAGAGAAGAACCCTGATCTGCCTTATTCTAGATTCCATCTAGGGGCAGATCTAGTAAATGGTGATAAAGCAGAGGACCGTCAATACAGAGAAGAACCCTGATCTGCCTTATTCTAGATTCCATCTAGGGGCAGATCTAGTAAATGGTGATAAAGCAGAGGACCGTCAATACAGAGAAGAACCCTGATCTGCCTTATTCTAGATTCCATCTAGGGGCAGATCTAGTAAATGGTGATAAAGCAGAGGACCGTCAATACAGAGAAGAACCCTGATCTGCCTTATTCTAGATTCCATCTAGGGGCAGATCTAGTAAATGGTGATAAAGCAGAGGACCGTCAATACAGAGAAGAACCCTGATCTGCCTTATTCTAGATTCAATTTAACGGCAGATCTAGAAAATTTAAAGACATTTACAAGTCGTTGGCCTCGTTTTAGATTCAGGAGCCATATGCCTATCCCATGAACGTTTAAATTCCCTTAGCCTCTACCACTTCTGACGGAAGGCAGGTCCGCTTATCTACCACCACGGACCATCAGTATTCTAGAGAGATTTCACACTACAGTGCACAACGTCTCATCACAACATCACACAATATCTTCACGTCTAAAATCTAAACGGATCGTCCTTTATGCCAACAGCGCCCTGCACTTTAAAACAGACTGAATAAAGGACTTGTGCTGCTCGTTCTAGGCACCCTCTAGCTGCCCATACTAATACGCCGAAAGGCTGGCTGAGAATTATGAGAGTCACAGTTCATTGCAGATGGAATTTGAAGAGATCTACCCAAAATCATCCTACCGGATTGGAAATGGCACTCATTAACTAACATGTCCTTAGACACCGAATCCCCTGGACGAGAAGCCAAATCAGTTCGTTTAACTTTTACGATCACCTTGAAACCCACCCTTTCCTGCCCAGAGAGGACAAACTTTTGGATTGTTTTTAGAGTTTTTTTTCAAGCACTAGCAGATCTCTCGCACATAGATCAGCGGTGATATTGTATCCCATATCGCTTAATCGCGCCGGCGTCGCTTACAAACATATCCCTTGTGTGACAGCAGAAACAAAATCTACTTCATTCCAACCTGTGATCGATCAATCGCTTTCCGAAAGACGGGCTTATGCCAGGAACGAGCAGCGAAGAAGTATTGACGTGCCAACCAGACAAACGAAATGAGAAATGAAAGTCACTATTGAGAATCCCAAAGCCTTTTCTCTACTGATTGTCAATGAAACGGACGGGCAGATCTACCTTTTGTGAGGGTTTTAGAGCCCATAGGGCACGATGGCACCAGGATAATCTTACGTGCCCAAGAAAAGCTCACCTTTCAGTTACGGCAACCAGGTCCCAGATGGTTAATCCAAAATCCCCGAGCTGGCGGTAGAAATTCCTTGTGTTAAAGTCCCAGGACGGCTCCCTGCCTGCTCCTTACTCACGTCCCCAGCTAGCAGTGTGACAGGTGCAGCCACGGCCACGGTATTTCTCCCATGGGAACACACCCACATTCCACAACAAAGAGACGCAGGTGGCGTTCGGCAACAAAGTGACGTATAGAGCAGTCGGGGGATATTTTGAATATCAGATGCCTTATTTTTTTTGAAATTTTTTTTTATGAGCCGCAGGCAGTGTCGGTTTTAACAAAAGAAAGGTGGTTTGTTTGCTTTGTTGAACAGTAAAACATAGAAGCGCAGGATCTGATGGCAGATAAGAAGTGCGCTCTGCCTATTATATGAATACAGAGAACGATCAGGACTGGGCATTTCAATCACTGTACCAGGTCCTTGCCACGTATGGGAAATCCCTGCTTGAACACAGGTGACTTCATCAGAAATGTTTAAAGGTGAACCATATATAAATATATATATATATATATTTCATAATCTGTCTTTATTTCCAGCAATGTATATGACATCCAGATGAAGGCAAGAGCTGTCACCACGTTCACGTTCAGCTGTACCTGCACAGCTTGGGTCACCTGGCCAGGTGGGACAAAGAACACAGCGCCCGACTCTCGGCCTCAGTAAGACAAAGGTGCACCTCCGCTTTATAAAATTAGTAGTCATTCCTGACAAAAAGGCTTAGGAGAAAAATAATAATAATAATAAAAAAAAATAATAATAATAATAATAAAATATATATATATATATATACATGCAAACACACACACACACATATATATATATAATGGATTTGGGATTTTACCATGAAGATGAACTAAAAAATAATATGGCTAATTACAGTCTGGCCCTATTTCTTTCTTTCTTTACGTAAGCCACACCATTGTTGCCTGAGTCATATTTAACGTATGCATGACATGATATTGAAAATAAGTGCTTTTGGAAGCAATCAAACTGCATTCCACGTTGAGCAATAAATAATCAGGAAGGTACGTCCGTAAGCGGCCCTGACTGCCCTTCAGGGTGTCGACATTTCACAGTTTGCTGGATTAAAGGCTTCGCCTATTGAACGAACGCTCAACGCTCCAACCATGGAGGAAATACAATCGATAGAATTCTTCACCGAGTCTTGGCTGGGCAACGAGTCGCGGTCCAACAGATCTACACAACGACTCATTAACAGGAGGCGTTGATTGACCTCTAGCAATAAAGACGGAGGGAATCTTGACTGTGTTTGATGCACAGGTTACCTGGGCCACCGATGTTCTTCACGTTCCTCCATAAACCCACAAAAAGTCCAGACGCAGCCCATTGGACATGGAGGGCCCTGCGCGCAGGAGCTTACAATCTAGAGATCAATATTGTATTATTATTATTATTAGCATTATTATTATTATCGTTTACTTATATAGCGCCAAGAATTTACGCAGATCTTCTTACAATACATATATTCACTAGAACTACCAGGAAAAGACGAACCGATGCAGTAGGTAAAGAGGGCTCGGCTCGCAAGCTTACAATCTATATCAGTGGGGGTGGGGGAATTATTCCAGTGAAAGTCCATATGATGGCTGGAGTATTGCCGGTTGATAATAAATGACGTATTAGTTCACAGAGCACTACTTATTAGTTAAACATAGGAAACCCCACTTATTTCAGAGTCTGGGGTTTTACAATCCTTCTTGTCTATTTCCAAGGAGCTCTGAAGTCTGAGTACGCGTTTATCACATAGTTCATTTAAATACAAACGCTCTGATCTTAACTTACATGATTTCTCCAGTTGATCACAAAAGGATCGTAAAGAGAGTTTAATGGCGTCTTGACAAAGTCCAACACCCATCACAAAACCAAAAGGTCCCTTTGTTGGCCATTCAGAATATCGAAAGTTTCTATACGTAAGAAGAGTCTCAAAACAAATAAAAGCCATTTACTGCCAAATAAATTCTACTTTGATATTTAAACAGAGCTATAGCTGGAGATCATATGGATTTATCCAGAGTCGCCTATGAATTATTTCCGCTTCTCACGTTGCCTTTGGCCACGATTATTGGCAGGTTACGGACGAAAGGAGAAACTAAAGGTGCGTGACAAAGGGAGGAAGGGAACATGAAATAAATGTGTTGCTCATCCATCTAGTAAGTAAATAAGATGAAAATACTGGAGTTGTTTAACCCTATAACCCCAGAGAGGAAATGCACTTCATCTTTTAAAAGGCTTTCACGATGTTCTAAATGTCCCTTTAATACGTTCTTCCTCCATAACGCGAGGGTCTTGTACCGTGAGGGACTGAGGGTCTTGTACCATGACGGATTGAGGGTCTTGTACCGTGAGGGACTGAGGGTCTTGTACTGTGACGGATTGAGGGTCTTGTACTGTGACGGATTGAGGGTCTTGTACCGTGATGGATTGAGGGTCTTGTACTGTGACGGATTGAGGGTCTTGTACCGTGATGGATTGAGGGTCTTGTACCGTGAGGGACTGAGGGTCTTATACCGTGACGGATTGAGGGTCTTGTACTGTGACTGATTGAGGGTCTTGTACCGTGACGGATTGAGGGTCTTGTACCGTGATGGATTGAGGGTCTTGTACCGTGAGGGATTGAGGGTCTTGTACCGTGAGGGATTGAGGGTCTTGTACCGTGACGGATTGAGGGTCTTGTACCGTGAGGGTACACACAAGGGTACTGGTAGACACAAGGGATGTTGTCTATCCCAAATCCTACAGTTTTAACACATTTTTACCATCACATTCTGATTTCCCCTTTGCAACTTGATTAGTTAATGAACCCAACCTATTAGGCAGGTTGGGTTCAACAAAAAGGTAGTAGCCTTCAGGGCCAGACCGGCCAGCTGGCACACTGGGCAAATGACGGAGCCACATTGGAATGGCCGCTTGGGTGTAGCAGTGTGCGGCCGTGGGCTGGATGCACTGCCGTGTAGATCGACCGCAATTACGCCATCAGACGGCTGCTGGTCTTAAAGTGGCAGGACCCCCTTGTCATCGCAAGTCCTTGGTTGCTTTACATGGTTTCTCATCCAATCATGGAGAGCACAATGATCGTGGTGGACTTTAGTATATTTTTATTAAATGTAACGAATTAAAACAAACAGAGGTTCACACATTCAAGGTGCAGCTGCTGGCATCGGCTTCAGGTGTACTTTGCATTGAAGTCACACCTATAGTGGATCAAATAACTTGTAATTCGTCTCCTGGAAGTAGCGCCCACCAAATTTCTGGAATATCCACACTTTCTATACAACAGCCGTGACGTTTGTCTCACCATGTGGTTTATGGGCTTGTTGGTCAAACTACACTCAATAGCATGTTGTCTACATTAATGGCCTGCTTGCAGCAGAGGACAAAGATAAGTCCGCTGGTGCAAACGTTTGTTCAACTACCTATGTTTGAACTTGAGGACTTATCTTTGTCAAACAAACAATTTGTCATTTGGAGACTCCTACGGTAAGTGAAACATTATCGTACAAGTACCAGACGGGCGTTCTGGAGTGGAAAAAGAGTGGCACCACTACCCAATTGACTATATTACAGAACAGGGTGCTACTATTGACAATAGTAAAGACTCAAACTTTTATCAGTTCTTGGTCTTGCTTAAATCCAGGAGCCATATGACTATCGCACGTATGTTTAACTTCCCTCACTGTTTTAGCCTTTACCGCTTCTCCTTACTTTTGGGTGAATTGCCACATTAGTAATTTAGGGACACGTGATGTCCAGGTGCAGAACCTCACTGATCACTGTGTGACACCCCAGACCGGACAATGGATGAATGATGCTGCTAATGCTGCGGCTGGTCTACTCTATAAAGAACTGACGCTTGTGCCTGGTGCCTATAAGACATGCCCTGTCAGCATGTTCTTTTTCTTAACGGATCATAAAAGGTGGTACACTGTACCGCTCACCATCTGATGTTAGACCGGATTTTTGTCGGTAACAGATCTTTTCCAGTACAACGCTCCAACTGGGAGATATGGCTCTGGATGGAAGGTAGCCTCTCACACAGGCGAGCGCACCGGCAATCACCGGCGTCTGGCGTAATAGTCAGATGATATCCGTCAGTTGTTAACTGTATGTGGAACGTTCCGGCCGATATCGCAAACACAGACCAACTCAGTGATGGTATTCGCTGGGTGTTCGCGTGGATTCCACAGTCAATCAGCATACAGCCAAAAAGTGCAAATAGTGCCTCCCAAACTTTCACAGTTGCTGCCGGCTTGGCAGCCAGCTACTGAGGAAGGGGACTGCTCTTACAGCTACTAGACCCCGAAACGCGTTTGGCTTGTTTTTAAACACACTTTTATATTGGACACTGTTCAGATACTGGCTGCAACTGTGAAAGTTTGGGAGGCACTATTTGCACTTTTTGGCTGTATGCTGATTGACTGTGGAATCCACGCGAACACCCAGCGAATACCATCACTGAGTTGGTCTGTGTTTGCGATATCGGCCGGAACGTCCCACATACAGTTAACAACTGACGGATATCATCTGACTATTACGCCAGACGCCGGTGATTGCCGGTGCGCTCGCCTGTGTGAGAGGCTACCTTCCATCCAGAGCCATATCTCCCAGTTGGAGCTTTGTACTGGAAAAGATCTGTTACCGACAAAAATCCGGTCTAACATCAGATGGTGAGCGGTACAGTGTACCACCTTTTATGATCCAATAAGGCACCGGCCAGTGATTCTATAAAGACATAGTGCTTACTGCCTACCCCAAGGGATCCATACCATCAGCGCCATGTTTTGAAGTATTCAGTGCTGAAACACTGTTGATACAAATTTATGTTGCAGGACAATTGCCACAAAGTTTTTAGTTGGATCCAATTTTTTATAGGTTTTTCTTATATGGGACTTTATACTTATTAAGCCTGAACCGTGTACCAATATTGATTAGGAGTGTTATATTATTATATGTTTTATTATATATATTTTTTGGTTTTTCTTTTTTTTGTTTAATTAAGCAACTGAGTCTAGCCACAAGGGCCCTGTGGTGTCTTAGACTGACAGTTGTGATTTTAGTAAAACTGGTTTTTATACTGTCACATATATTTCTAGATTTTTCTTATTTCCCTAAACTGCCATTTCCAAATGTCAGCGTGGTTTACTGAGGAATGATACAATTGTTTTAGTATTTTTCAATAATATAATATATCTATTACTGAAATCTTTGTTTACTTGAGGATTACAGCATTTTGAACACTATATTTTAATGTATTCTACATAACTATAGAAACATTTATTCTCAATTGAGAATGTCACAGTTTAAATTTAAAGTTGACCACTATTAATAGTCAATTTAAGAATGAAAAGGGACACGTGTCTATAAGACACACCCTGTCAGCATGCTTTGATGATGTCATAATCACATCACTGCATTTGTGTTGTCATCAGAGAAGGCCACAGAAGGCCAGGCAGCCAGGGTGCTGCCTCAGTAGTGAAGTGGGAGTCATCCCGTGCACTACAACTGCTCAGCAGTAGAGGATTTTACTGTACGATTGCGATTCATAAACCCTATAGTGCATTAACTATAGGAGCGAGGTACGATGGAGCTTGAGGTCGAAATGGCCCATCTGAAATTTGAGAACTATAAACTTCTTCTAATGGTTTCCCATCAGGCCGACCAAATGAGGGAGCTTAAGAAGAAGTTTTCAGATGAAGTCCAGATGTTAAAGGCCGAGAACCTCAGGCTTGTGGGTGAAGCAGAGAAGAAAGAGCGCCAACACCAGGAAGAGACAAAACAGCTTAAGGAACGACACTCTAAAGAGTTGTGGGCTCTTGACGCAGTTGACAACATGTCCCTGGTGATGGAACAACAAAAGTGCAAGGACTTTGAACTTAAAATCAAATGTATGGAGTGTCTGAGTGATATTTATAAGTTGAAGATCAGAAATCTTGAGTTGAAGACTTCATGCATTGAACAGCTAAATAGTGTCATGAAAGATGAGATCAGATCAATGGAAAACAAAATGAGCCAGCTCTCCGCCGACTACAACAGGCTTAAGGAGGCGCACGACAACTTGCTTTCTGCCAAGGACTCTCTTGACATAGGTATTAAAACACCAGGAAAGCAAATGCAGCCCCAAGATGGGTTTATAATGGTGAAAGAAGAGATCATTTCCCATTACGAGACCAACACAGTGGAGGAGGCTATATTTTGGATTGATCTTAACATCAAAGTGCCGCAAAAGCAGGTAGAGTCTCAAGAAATTCTGGATCTGAAAGACTTACCAAGGAACCGAAAAAGAGAGGAGGGATCTGAAGCCATGAGGGTCATGTGGGAAGGGGGCAGATTGGTTGACCGCAACAAAATCACCGGCAACCGAGAGAGACGAACCCCACAGACTCCAAAGGCACCTGAGAGACCCCACACAAGCCTCAGGACATGGGTTTAAATCCAGAGGAGAAGACAGCCAGGGATGTGAAAGTCAAAAGACCACCTTGTGGATTCAGATTTGTCATCTTTGAGACACAATAAAAAAATGTTTTGGTTCATTCAGTAATGTTTCAGCAGTCTTAGTAAATTGTATATATTTATGTCAGCAATTATTTAACTATTTCATAGCCATCTATTGCGAGGTGTGTTGTTAAAAGATGGCAAGAAAACCCCCGACCCAAAACATTTTGCAATTCTCACACTAGTTCGCCATTCGTTTATTTTGTTATTTCTGCAAGCAGTGGGTAAAGTACAAACAGAAAAGAATTATTAAAAAGCATTGAATGATGTATAAAAAGTATATAAATATGTAATGCATAGAAAACATATGAGTGTTTTCAACCAACATTATGACATTTCAAAAATGTCAAAGGAAATCCATGATTACAACATACATGTTTGAATGTTACATGTGTGCAACCTCCACTATTTTATATTTATTTGGAACCATTTAAGTTACGTATTTGAGCCCCCCCCCCCCCCCCGGCAAAGGACACGGCAAGGTAGACCTCTGAGCAACTTGGCCTAGGGAGACCAATGGCTTCGGCTCCAGGATTAAAAAAAAGGTCTGTAAGAGTGACTCTATTGGTCAAACATCAACCAATGAAGGGAGACTGTGTGTGCGCGCATGGATGTGTAATTATGTGTGCCAAATTCAACTGTATTTAAACCCTGACCTCCTCATACACTTTTCTCAGGTATCAGCTCTTCCCTATATCTTAGCTATTTGGAAGACCCTTTTTTCATCCCAGCATGACTGCCCCAGCACACAAGGCAAGGCCCATAATGACATGTTGGGATGAGTTTGGTGTGCAAGACCTTGACCGGCTGCACAGAGCCCTGACCTCAACCCCATCGAACACCTTTGGGATGAACTGGAACGGAAATTGTTAGCCAGGCATCTCGTCCAACATCAGTGCCTGACCTCGCATATGCTCTACTGGATGAATGGGCGAAAAAAGTCCATGGAAATGTTCGTAAATCTTGTGGAAAGCCTTCCCAGAAGAGTGGAAGCTCAAAGACAGGGGGTAATTCCGTATTAATGTCCATGCTTTAAAAAATGGATGTCCTACAAGTTCATATGATGGTCAGTTATTATGAGTACCAAGCGCCAGAGTGGGAACAATAAATGTAATTCTGTATATTTGTATATTCCATGACATATAAATATATATAATTCTATATGTTGTTTCCATTCTGCCTCTTGGTACTCACAAGGTTAACACAGAAGTTCAGCCATTCATTGATCTTCTTACTGCTTGACCTCTACACCAAGTTCTATTTATAGTCTTCTTAGGTGTTTCCTGCTTTCTTAATCTGCACTCAATATAACAACAATCACACTCCTATTATCTGATGTCACAAATCGTTACGCAACTGCACAAAATGACCAGCAAAAAAAAAAAAAACAGGTGCGTGATATCATCTTTAATTATACCGAGTTACTTATGGAAATAGCTCATTTATAGCATTCCGGTTTAACTCTTCATTTACAGAGATTTTTTTTAACAAAAACTTAATAGTGCATCTCTATACACCAACCTATCCAAACCAGTAGGATATCGTGGCTAAAACTTGGACCAAAAACCAACCCAGGGTTATGAGCTGGGTTACTGGAAACCCAGAAAAGTTTTCCAATTTTTTTTTTGTATTTCTGTGAACAAAACTGTAAAGGACGTCTTTACACATCATAAATTTTTTTATAACTTGATTTTATATCTGTTCATATCTTGCTTACAAACAAAACAATTCCTCCTTTGGATTTCCACATCTAGAGATGGGGTCTGAATAAAGAAACTTGGAGTCCAACCCTGAGAGCTCTCAGCTATGTATTTAGAAGAGCTGTCCACAATTAAGAGATGGGCACGCCAGGGAACTCTTCTAGATTCGCCCAAAGTCTCAAGTCAAAGAGTCATGCACTCCTCTGCCACCTCCCCTACAACACCCTCGTCCTGGGTGTGGGGCTAGCTCTGTGCGGGTCAGTGGCACCGCCCACTTGTGTCTGCAGGACCCCCCACCGGAATATGTGGGACCGCCCACCAGTGTATGTGGGACCGCCTACCCACATCCCACAAGGGGAGAGCTCCAGGTAGCCAAAGCCTCACTATCTACCCTGCCCTCCCTTTTCTCATCATCAACCCTGCCCCCTTTTTTTCTCACTATCTATTTTTGTTACATTAACATTTTTGTTTATTCAAGCTAAGGCTGTGAGGTAATAAACACTCAAAAACAGCATGTAATGCAAAATTGGGTTCTACCAAATACTAAAATGTCATCACTGTAGTTGAAAACATTGGGAATACGATGAATCATATTCATTATAGTATCTTGAAAAATTTCTGCAGCAGAGCAAACCCCAAATGTTACCTGTTTATATTGTCTGAGGCCTAAATGTGTAGAGAATGTTGTCAGGTATCTGGATTCCGGGCTCAATTACAGCCGATGGTAACCCATATTAAGGTCCATTTAGCAGATGGATAATGTTATTTATTGTGGGAGAGATGTGTCTCTTGCTGAATGGCAACATTTGGAAGGCGCACGTCAACCCAAAGTCTTACCTTGTCAGGACATTTTGGTGTCGGAACTACCACAATTAGAGAAACCCGTGGAGTGGGACCAGTGACACATTCAATGATGACTTGTTCTACACTTTGGAGTTCTTCTTCTTCCACTTTTTGTCTTTTTGTTGAACTTGCGCAACTGGGCGAATGTTCTCATCCACATGAAGATGTACCTGAACGTCTTTACATTTTCCAAGGCCAATGAACAAAGAAGAAAAATTCATTTAGCATAAGTTGTACATCCTTGTCATGAGGATCAGCTATTGTATGAACGATCTGCACGAGACCCAGGTTCATCGCGGTATGGTAACCAAGAAGACAGCCTTCAGAGCATTGTCCTCTGACTTTTATCCTTGTAACTAATGTCAGCATCAAATTTTCCCATAGTAGGTAGTGGGATTTGTGATCCATATGGGAAGATTTTAGTAGGAACACTTTCCAGGACAGGCTTCAATCTCAATAGGTCATATGTATCACTGATGCTCCAGAGTCAACAGTAAATGCAATGTCGGTGCTGAATAAAGTGATCGTAACACTAGGAGACTGTGCACATTTACTTGTGGAGGTTTAGCTTTGTTTGCTGAGTTGAACGAAGTCTTGGTATTTGTTGATTTGCAGACAGCAGCAAAATGGTTCTCCTTCCCACATTTGCTGCATGTCTGACCTAAAGCTGGACATTTATTTATATGAGGAAAGTTCTTCCCACATCTGTAACATGTTTTATTCTTTTTTGTTTGGTTGTCGGGTGTAATTTTTTTTGTTGCATGTTATACACATGTAAATCATGTCTGATAATCCACAATCTCTATAGAACGAGCCATTTTAGGAAGGTCGGGCAGAGTGTAGTCTTGCTGTAGTGCTTTGCGTCGTATAGTAGATGATGTGCAAGATACAATTACTTGTGTGATAATTTCATCATCAACATCAGCAAAAGCACTCTTAAGCGTGTGACATATGTGTCCATGGATTCTTCTGGAAGTTGCTTAGTAATCTTAAATTTGTATCTCTCGTATCTGATGTTCATACCTGGGAATGTCTTAGCTTCGGCTACCCGGAGCCTTCCCTTTGCAGGACGCGGCCAGGACTGCCCACTGACGTCAGCGGGAGGTCCCGTTGACATCAGTGGGTGGTCCCGTTGACATCAATGGGCGGTACCGTTGACATCAGTGGGCGGTCCCATTGACAGGAGCTTTACCACTGATCTTAGCAGGAAAATGGGCAGGGAGTGGGGCATGTCAAGAACCTGCTCTCGCGACCCAGAGGATTCAGGTGTTGACCCGGAGAGTTCCCAGGTATGCTGATGTTCTGTCATGGGTTGAAATAATCTGTTAAGGCTTTGGAGCAGCCGCATAGTGCAGTAATAAAGCTCTTTTTTAGTTTATCACCTTTTATGTCCATAGCATCCAAAAAGTTGTCAAATCTAGTAAGCCGTTTCTTCCAGTTATGAGCCAGGTTGTTAACATCAGTTGGATCAAACTTTGGGAACATGTGCAGAAAAACTGCCATCTTAGCTTTGCTCACCAGTGTGCCGCAGAACTGTTTCTGTGTGCAGTAGGCCTCCAATTCTTCTCCTCGTCGCCAATTGTAATATTGTCATGAAATGCAGACACTCAGAGATGAACTTTAACAGCAACTTTCTTTATTTTTCTTAACATCACCATATTCCGTCTTCCATGCCCCAGCTCCCAGCAAGCCAAACTCTCACCTCCTGCTTCCCGTCTCCTTAAAGGGGAGAGAGGACTCTTAAAAGCCCCGTCTCCTGTGATGGAGCCCCTGAACCTCCTCTGCTCCGGATCTCCAAACTCTCCTTCGGCATGGTTTCCATAACCTCCAGCAACTTGGCTTGCATGAGATGCTTTCGACGTCTCCAGCCTCACCCATTCAGAAAGGACTCCACTGAGTAATCCAAAACTGCAGATCCCTCCAACGGGGAGCAAAGGACCATTTAAAGGGACCGCTCGGCTACCATATGCATTAAAGTGTATATGATGGCTATTAATGACTGTAGACTGTCCCTTTAACATGAAACCTGCAGATTTATGTCATCATCGGCATAAATATTTATTAAATATTAGACATTTACATAGCGATAACTATCCGAGGCCCAGATTTCCAAAGCACCATAACCTATGATTTAAAGCAGGTTCAGCTTGTTCATCCGCAACGGGGAGGAGGGAACCTGTTCAAAGTATTCGGCTCTGAGTGTACCAATAAGATTAACCCTTAACGTCCTCAATCTTACAATGCGGTATTTCTCACATTCCAGGCCTTTCCACCAGCATCCTTGCCCCTAATAATAATAATGAACTGTCAATATATTTAATATATACCCTATATATCTATCTATATATATATACATATATATCTATACATATATCCTATATATTTAATCTGCATAATAAAATATAATTAACTTTCCCTAAAATATAAATATTTAATTGTGAAATATGAACTGAGAACAATATTTCACAGAATACAATGTAAAGACTCTGTTAAATGTTATGGCATCGTAAAGAAACTTTATAATTTTATTACTGCTAATTACAGTTTCTCAACACAACTAAAGCTGCTGTTTTACCTACTCTGTCCTGACCAATACTTCCAGTACAAACTGAAAGAAAAGCTTTTTTTTAAAGCTCTTGTATTGGCCTTATGTGATTAAACTCAGGTGCCTTGGGTTAAATTTTACCTGTTTATGAACTTTTTGACTGTAGTTTGCTGTTCCTGGACAGATCAGGGGCTGGTAGATGGTAGAATGATCCTGAAACATTATGCTTCACATCTTGGTTCCCAATGAAGTGACTTGGAAGAACATAAAAGATGGCGGTTCACCACTCAGCTTGCACACATTATTTAATTGATATGATCAGTTATGTGGACATCATCAACTTAATGCACGTTTATATGCAGTAGGTGGACATTATATATAGCCCATTGTTTCAAACAATTCATGTGTAACACGTAATAAAACCTGGATCTAAAAATAAGAAACAATGTGGTCAGAGTTTGAAGGTTCTACAGTCTACGTCTTTGACGTCATCTACAACTGAATATCAAAAAGAAAATGTACATGTACCTTTACAACAATATGATTACAATATCTTCACCATCACTAGTAGGTAGTCAAAGTTTATTAAAAGGTAGACCTGGCAAGACGCTTTACCTCCAGGTCTAGGGTGTCAATGTAAGGTTCCCGTTTTTTCCTTTATTGTAGAACAGTCAGCCCAATTAATCTGAAATAAGCGGGAGAGCTTCGCTCTGAGAGAAGCAAACGAACTTTAAGCAGTGACTTAATTCAAGTCTACGGAGGAAAGGACTTCACCGGCATTGCCATAAAGAATCAGCACATCACTGACAACAATGGCTGCTTCCAGATCTGCAGATCAAAGGAGTTTATTGATATAAAATGAGCGAAAACCAGTTTTTGTCAATGTCGACCTACGTTACGGAGTACAAGACTGGGTTTTATACTCAAATAATTGTATTTCATGGGACTTCCGCTTTAACCCCAAGGAGGAGCATTTGTGGGCAAGATACGGCCAAGCTAATTGATTGGATTCCATGTGTTGTTTCACCTGGTTCCAAAATAGTTGTAATGATCAAGCAAGCCCACAAAAATGCCGTAAGTCAGCCCCTGGGGTCTAATATTTGGGACCCCATGTAGAGACCAGTATGCCCTGTGAGCTTTTTTTGAGGGCCATCTCCTCCTAGGATACAGGAGGAAACTTGGGGGTCTGTATGAAGTTTTTTGCTAGCTTAGTACACGATACCCATTACTTCTGTGAGTGGTCCTTATCTTCATCAGAGGTATGGAGCATTTTAGGTATCGGATACATATTATCTAGGGCGTTGGTCCAATTGACTAGAGTAAGGTGCCATGTTACTCACCTGGTGTAGCTTCCCATTTGTGAGTGAGAATACCAGTGTTAGGATGGACGGGGACTTTAGGCTAGGTTTCCACTTGGTTTTTTAATGCTAAAAACGCCCATAAAAACGCCAATAGCGCCACCTGGCGTTTTTTTAGTGGAAAAACGCAGCAGCCAGATGTTAGCTGTTCTTCAATAGGAAATCGCAGAATGCCATATCCACTTGGCGTTTTTCCGTCTGGCGTTTTTTCAGTCCTCTTTGGCGTTTTTCTGCTTTTTTGGGCTCTGTGGCAGTTTTTCAAAATCGCAGCATGTTGACACTCTGGCGTTTTTTGCAAGGAAATCTTGGCGTTTTTCTTCAATAGAAGTCTATGGGAGAGAAAAAACGCCATGAAAAAGCCATGTGGGTTTATTGCCTTGGCGTTTTTTATGGCGTTTTTTCCACAGTTACAATGCAGAGGATGGACCCAGTATCTGTGTGAACTACGAGAAATAGGCTGGAAACAAACAGTTTCACACAAAACAAAGTTCATATTGAATTCTACACCATTTGGAACAAACATGCCATTACAAACAAACATACGCGACGCATCAACTGGATCCTGCGTGCCAAAAGCAACAGCAAACAATTTGCACCATCATTTGGGGCCAATCTTCCTAGAGGAGCAGACATTCGGAATAAAGCATGCCTTACAAACCACAGAAAAGTGACAAAAGGGTCCGCCGGGGCGTTTAAGTAGAACTCTACCAAGTAAATGACATCAGGGGGCAGATACTTGCCATTTATCCTAATCCCTTTTAGCTGGGTGAAACGTCTAACTTGTAAAGGCTGGAAAAACTGCCTAAGGTCCAAAAAAGCAATTGCCACAGAAAGGCTAAAACGCCAGAAAAAACTCCAGAAAAAAACGCCAAAACGCAGGAAAATGCAGTGGCAGTTTTCTTGGCGTTTTTCATCAAGAAAAAAAACGCAGGACAAAAACCCAAGTGGAAACCTAGCCTAACTGCTCCGAAGAGTTAGGGGTCTAGTTGATTGAACGGTTGTGATGCGGTATCTCCATTCAGAAAAGATGGGGGGGTTCCTTCTTGGAAGTTTGGGTTAAATAAGAAAATATGCATGGAATAACACCAGTGTAAGACTGAACGGACTATCTTCAATGCTTTGGTTGTCGAGTATAACAGTGGGTCGTTCTTTAAATGTTCTGACAAGATGGAGCAAATTGAACCGTGTTAAAAAATCTCGATTCACTTGGTAGCCTACCTCCTAAAACATGTGAGGTCGGAGTCCCTAGTGTCTGGTAGATCAATGAACATTTGTTATAATTTGTAGAGACTGATGCGTGAGTAGTTTATCCTCCGCCAGTGTTAACAGAACAGGTAGAACTTAAGGTAGTAAAATATATGTTTTTCTTTAGAAAAACATAAGTAATGGTCCATGAAAGCTATATGAAGCTTTCTAGATTAAGTGGGTTCCATGTTTTGAGTTCCTTTAGCACATTCTAGATAGTAGGGACCATATTAAGTATTAACTTATAGTCAATATAACCTGGCGCTCATCGTACACTAGAAAAAGGGATGTGGGGAGGTCAAGCCATGGGCCCTACTGAAGAGGTTCCAGTTTATCTAGGTTAGATCCAAAATGGCAGGTAAGGATTTGAGTCCGAGACTAACAGCACTAATGCCGTGAAACAAATTGCGTTGTTTCCTATGTTAAAATCTGTAAACCCAGAGCTCAGTATTCTTAAAATTAGCTGTAGGGCCAAATTAATGAAAACTGGAGAATTGACACCCTTAACAAGCCCCTTTGTAACATAATCAGCGCTCTATCTTTACGGTTAACAGCTCTAAATGTTTGAGGCGAGTCAGATATTAAAAATAAAACTCAAGAACCGCTGTTTTTCCAAGCATGAGTGGTGGCCCTCCTTGGGAGCAGTAACGCCGCTAGGGCCACTATCAAATTGGTGGTGGAGGGGGCAGCAATGTTAGCAACGTATTAAGGAAAGATCTAAGGGCAGTGTGATCAAAAATTAGTTTTTGGCAGGTGATATAGTGGACGCTCTCCCACTTGGCCATGTTACCAAACTCTAGGCCCCATGGCGCTCTTTCCTTGTAGGTCTCTTCTTCTGTCCTTCAGGACCATTGGCAGATGTCACTGATGGTTGGTGGAGTCCTGATAATTGGCAGATGGTGAAGTGGCCTCCTATGTCCCCCCCCCCAGCAGAAATCTTACATCAGGACCCCCCCCCCCCACTAGCTGGACTAGCAGTGTTAAAAATAAAACCCAAAAGAACTGAAGACAGGGCACTTAAGACAATTTAACATATTTTTTGTTGTATTTTTAATTATTTTTTCCATGTGCTTAACTTCTTCAGGTACACGGCATTAATGGCAGACGCTGCACACAACCAAGCTGCACCTGAGAGACAAACTTTCAGCTTTAGCCGCTGTAACAAATACAATATATATATATACATTTATATTTCTCTGGGAAAAAAAAACAAAAAAAAAAAAACAAACCATGCATATTGCACATTGCGACACTATATAAAATAAGACTCTTTATATACAGATAAGTAATTTGTTGACTTTTTTTTTGCGGTTTTGCATGTTTTTTTTGCGGTTAGCATGGCACTGTTTTCCCAAGTCTTTAAACGCAGGATTCGTGACCCGGAAAGGTCGGACCTTGGCATAGAATAAGCGAAGAGTTGGCAGTAGGACCCGGGTTATGAAGACACAGCGATAGACGGGGACATGCAGCAGACGCCTCTCGCACACAAACAACCTCGATAAGGGACCGGCTAACATAGCAAGAAAAGCGGTTCTATCCTAAGGTGTCGAGCTGTTACCCATGCAGGACTCGGATTACTACGCAAGTCACTTAAATTCCCCATGCCTTACGGAAACAAGTGGATTTTACTACCATGATTGCTTCCACTATATGACCCGATGTATTCTTTCGCTACAAATACATCCGCAGCATTCCCTTTAGGCGAACATACGTGTGCTAGTGTATGTTCTTATCTACGAAGGCAGGTTACGGACCTCCGCTCTAGAATAGACGATATCTCTCTTTGAAAAGGGACGTTTAAATGGCGAGCACGATGCAGGTTTTCAAAGTGATGGGACCCAAAGGGTTAAAGCCCAAGGTGTTCACAATGGGAGTTTTTTTTGTTTTTTTTTTACATAGTTAACTATTTGTTAACACGAACACAGTTCAGAAAGACACGGGTTTATATATTTCAGAATCAGAGAAGACGTTTGCGACAAGTACTACAGATTTTAAGTTTCACGGCTCACAAGCCAGACGAGCTTTTACCAAACCCATGAATGAAATAAGATGCATCATTTAACTGTTTGTTTTCATATATATATTATATATATATATATATATATATATATATATATATATATATATATATAATTCTTAACGGTTCCAGATTTTCATTCCCCCGGAGAAGTAGAAACAGTGAAGCTGGAGGTAGCAGGGTTCCTGCGAATGCAAAGAATCCTGTAAATGAAAATGAAGACGGGGGGGGGGGGGGGCGACTGCATTAACAAAAGGTTTTTTTAAAAATAAGTCATTTGTAGGACCTTACAAAGTATGGGGGTTTTTTTCGCGGGGGATCAGCGATTTACTGTAGGATCTAGCGCTGCATCTTAAGAAGGTGCTTTTCTTGTGGGCACAGCTAGCGCCATTCATAGATCTGGTCAACAGATCCGGACAGACAAAAAGCATATGTACGCAAAAAGGAAAACACTGCAGAGTCCACATCGGTACTGTAAACCCATCTGCTATGAAACAATACTCATTTTGGGTAAAAAATACTTAATATATTAAAATAGAAACATACTGGTGAACGGTACATAAAATAGTCACATTTGCGTCATGGTAAAACATTCTTTAAAAATATATCAGCTTAATAGTCATGTCTGCCCAACAGCCCATACTATAGGTAACACGTTCTGGGGACCTTTAAAACCCCCTGAATGAAAAGCAGATGTTTATAGGGGAGCTGAAGTCCCAAAATATGCTTTGGGTTTCTGGATAATGCAAAAAAAAAAAAAAAAAAAAAGATATTTACATTGTTATGTAATCAGTTTGGGTAACAACGAGCATGATGTCAGCATAGAGCTACATTTGATGTCACATGAATGCAACATTTTTTCCCCCAAATCTAATCCTCGAGTTGCGTGGCCAAAGAGAAATACGGTGTCTGGAACCGAGGGGGTTACGAGTGACCTCACCTTTCGCAAGCGTTCAACACTATTAAACCTATCGCTTGGAGAACGAAATGGAAAAGGAATTCCGTAAAACGCGTGGGTTCTATTTAACAAATATGGCGTCATTTAACGGGAAACAGAAAGATAAGTGTCTAAGTTACGCTGACGAGGGTGGAAAACTGTCCTCTAATACAGTAATAAAAACTTTAATCAATGCCGGTGGCGCTGCCTAAAGACAGGTGAATATACACGTTAGGATATATTTATAGATATACATACAAATAAAGTTAAAAAGGAAAAAAAATAGGTGAATACAACTATTTGATAAACTAGCACATCAGACACGTTCACAATGTCCACGGATCGGGATGCTGGCTCTCAGAACTGGCTCCAGTGTGTGCCGTACAACGCTTTGTGTTAACAATACAGATTCCCTCCGCGGCTGCTGACAAAGCCGGGCCGCGCAGACAAAGTTCCGCACATGGGCCGAGACCGTGACGGTAAGTCCTGCCACTCAATGACCAGAGTCTTCAGAGAGATGGAGAGAGAGAGGGAGATCACTTTGACAGTTTGCTGATGACTCTGATCAAGGCTGCGTTCTCATCCTTTAGTCTTTGATTGTCTGCTTTCAAATCTGAAAGAACCTAAAAAGTAAATCAGATGTCAGAGTAGGGTTCTTCGATCACATCGACTTAAACAGACGCCCCAGCCATCATACGCACGGCCCCTTCGCATGTCGGTGGCACCCCCGCTTCCCCAAACTATTAGTTGCACAGGAGTCGTGTTAGGCTGAACATCTATTAACCGCAATGAGCAATCAGCATAAAAGGTTTTTACCAATCAGACATATATTACATCCGCCACGGATAAGGATTACTAGAATATGTCATTAAAAGGTTTTCCTATAACCCCCCCGCCCCCCTGTACTGTAAGACATACGCAATATATCTTTATAAAGATATGCACTATTCCCCAGCGCCAATTATTGTCCCCGAGTACAGTGGTGAGAATTTCTACTGCAATACAGTGAAGCAAATAGCGGGGCGATGTTTTCATTCATTCGCACTCAAGGTACTACCGGCTTAAATCAGAAGAATCAGTATTGATGTATAAATGATAATTATTCTGTAAACAAAATACTGAAGTTTGTTAAAAGCTCATGTATAAAAAATATCTTGAAAACACCTTTAACTCTTCTTCTAATTCAGCAGCTTTTCGCTCCAACGCCCTTCGCTCCTAAGAGGAATAGAATGAGAGAAAGTGACTTTAGTTCAAATCCCAAACATTACTTTGTGCTCAGAAGATCCATAATCCGTGGGATCAGTAGTCAGATTTATCCAAAGCGAGGAAAGAAGCCTTAAACTCTACAATTAGATCCATACTACATCATTCTCTAGGCATGGATTAGCGGGTAGCCTTTCCGTTGAAGACGAATGCGGTTATCGGGCCATCGTGGAAAAATTAGTCCTGTACACTTTGAGAACTTCAGAGGTCTCTTTTCCAGATGCAAAGAGATCTCGGAAGTTCTACAGCTTTTATGATGTGACCCAGTGAAAAATATATTGCCGTGATCCCCCTCTTTGTGTGGATATAACCATTTCCCTTGCTAGGCAGCATGAGAAACAAGTCCGGAGCGCTGGGGTCACACGGAGAGGCAAGGATCCAAATTCAGATTGCTGGTGGTTTAATCCAGCTATAAAAGTACTAGAAGGGTTTTAATGGCAAACATCTGACCCGCTAAATGGGGTGGAAAGCTGTATAATCGTTGGAAACAGGTCATCCCAAGAGTGAACACTTACAAATCTCTCTAGCTCCAGTAAAGCAGGTCTCTCTGCATGCCGTTCTTGCCTCTGATGAGAAAGATAATCGTGTTAAGTAATGAGTATCGCTTGGCCACGTTCATTCTAAAACTATTGAAAACTGCCAGATTGTGGCCCCGTATATCAGAAGACATATTGTTAGAGAATGCAGCGATGCTACACATAAACATGCTAAATATATGGGCAAAAATAGGCAAAACTTGACTAACTTCAATCGTCATGTAAAAGGCAATCCTACATTCAAGGTTATTTCAAACCACTGGGTAAGAAAGCGCTGAAGGCAGCACAATGTAGAAGGTTCTGCCCATGTATCCGCGTTCTTGAATGCGATACTAGCGCCCGTCATGTAAACACGACACTACTAAAGGCTTTTGTGAGCCGGTAGAAGGTCCGGTCCATCGCAGCCTCGAGCCTCGTGTGGCTTTGATGACCTCGCGCTTCCAACAAGCTGCAAACGAAAACTAGTGATTTGTTTGCCGACTTTATTAATATCTGGGATAGGCTATTGGGTTGAAGAACAGCTTAAGGCCTGGAGATTTATCTTATCGGTACATTAGCTAGCGGCATGTAACACGTGTCCGGGGAACATGCATCCAACGGCCATTGTGGTTACTCCACAAAAAGAAGATAAAGAAGCAGCCATAGAGGTCTACCTGCGTCACTCGTTCCAACTCCAGCTTCAGCTGAGTGAGTTTCAGCTCGGCCTCTTGAAGTTGTTCCTTGAGGGTTTCGTTTTCCGACATCATGTTGTCGTATAACTGTAAGAAGAGCAGACGCGACAGGAGGCATGAAACACAAACCCAGCACAATAATACACAAACATTAAAGAGATCTCAAACTGATTAGACACGGAGCGGTTTATGGAACCAATCGCTCGGTGGAGTTTTATTTTTTAACGGCCGCGCTGTAACAAATAAAAGCCAAATAAAGCGTAGAAATGTTTTATAGCGCTGCTGGATTCTGCCGTTACGTGCAAGTTCACATTCCCCCGGGATCCACGATGAGGAGATCCGGCTCCGTACATTAGATGAGGAGCAGACTGGGAACTGTCAGTGCTAATAACGCATTTATTTACCAACCTAGCACGTGCTTTCTGTCTGGGACATTATTTTGCAGATACTTGATATAAAATGTACTTTTTTTTCCCCTTACAGAATCAGATCATTCTCCTTTTGTGATGTTAAAGGGCCAATGGAGCACAGGAGTGATGGGAGTGATAAAGGGCCATTGGAGCACAGGCGTGATGGGAGTGATAAAGGGCCATTGGAGCACAGGAGTGATGGGAGTGTTAAAAGGGCCATTGGAGCACAGGAGTGATGGGAGTGATAAAGGGCCATTGGAGCACAGGAGTGATGGGAGTGATAAAGGGCCATTGGAGCACAGGAGTGATAAAGGACATCTGTAGGCCTATGAAGAGATTCCATTAAAAATGGTTTCTGGCTACAATCAGTCATTTACAACATTAACCCCGTCTGTGCTGGATTTCTGATCCATTTTATGTTATTATAATGGACAAAAATTACTAAGTGACCCCAAACATTTGAACGGCTGTGTGTGTTGTATATTATACAGTTTATATATATAGTTTTAAGCATGGATGAGAATACAAACTTTTTTGCGACAAACTTATAGATCAAATAAAGTTGCTATTTTTGCAAGAGCTAGAAAACCGAGCAAACTAGAAGTTTTGGCCTGCAAACAGATTGTAGATTTCCATTAAACGGGACATTCAAATAAACTGGGAGGCCGTTTTGCCTCGAAGGAGAGTTTTATAGGGGAGCATTTTTAATGTAATTATCGCCACTATATCATCAGCACAAGCTTATTAACCTCTTACCTTTTTATAGTCTTTGTCTGCCTCGTTTTTAGACCCTGAACTGCTGTGTCTGTTAAAGGAGTAGGTCCCAGCTCTATAGGGTAAAATACTATTCACGCTGTCCGTTAACCTGTGAATAAATCACAGTGCAGAAAAACATAAGCCGAACTCATAATATATATATATATTTTATATTATATAATATATATAATAAATATTAAAGTAATAATCACCCGTGTCCCGACGTATCATTGTGATTTACAGACTCCGTGTCTTCATTCTCTGTACCCTAAGAAACAAACAGGGCGACATTGTTTTAGGAGCCGTGACGTTTGCAAACGCCTGGAACTGATCTGGAACTGCAAACGGTTAGGGGTTGTGAATAATTGTGAATCAATTTTAACCCTCTCACGGCGCATCCTACGTTTGTTATTTTACAGGGCAAAATAGTATGTTTTGTGCTCATGTTTAACCCCTCGTTTCTCCGCACACAAGCGCTTCGAAGCAAAACAGCAAATTCCCAAGGTGACGAGGACGGTTCAGGAAGGGCTGCTCGTCCCCAAGCATGGCTATAAAATAATCTCTATTCTTGTAAAGCGTAAAAGGAGCACACAGTATGTGGCACGTGCTCTGATCACGTGCGTTGCCCACGAGCTCATACAGGATACACTGGCAATGCGAAAAACATCTTGGCTTAATGCCATTAGTAGGACAACACCATCTAAATGTGTGATAAGCGACCCTTTTCATGCCTCCGTCTGCACCGCCATGAATGACCGATTGACCTATATTGACTACAGCGATAAGTAATGTAGCCAAGTAATTAAACTACAACTCCCATAACCCTCAGCTATCCAAGGTCAAGCCGAAAGTAAATGTGTAGTTCGGAGCTGGAAGGCCGGCCACGCATGTTTGCCTTCTATTTGTAAGGCTGCGGATGGTTGTTGAATTCGATGCTTCTATTATAATATAGGTGTCTTACCCCGTATGAATTGACGCCCGTGTATAAAGAATTCTGCTCTTTCCGCCATCGTCTTCTGTCTCTTGTTGTTAAATGGTTTTCTGTTTCGTGTTCATCTTTGCTCACAGTTTCAAGCTCTACTGGGGGGGGGGGGGGGGGGAATCAAACCATTTGAATTAAATATAATCCATTTTGCCCGTGGTGCTTAAAAAAAAATAGGCTGAGAGTAATGGGAGTAAGAAATGTGCCGGTCACTCGCCCAGCAATAGAATGAGCCTTTCATTAAACAGCGTGAAAAGTCATAAGTTACTTTATAGCACTTCAAACCCTTCTTATTCCCCGAATCACTTTCAGCTCTACGAACCAGAAAGGGGCTGGCTGCCATTTGTATTTAAAAGGAACAGTCTAGCCCCCAGACGTAAAGTTTGAAATGTTTTATGTAATTTTGCATTATTTAGAAATGAAACTTCAGTTTCTCCTGAATTCTCCTCCCGGGTGCCTCGGCTGAAACCAGGACGATCCGCTCCGCAGCAGTCATTACCCCGTGCGTTGGGAAAACATCAGGGAACGTACATGTGATCGGCTGCTGCGGTTTCTATTGGCTAGAATGGAAGCTCTACTGAGCATGTGCAAGAAGCGTACTGACAAATGCCCACCGCTTACTGTACAGGCAGCAAGGGAGGAGTCAGATAAGCGAAAAGTCTCCTTTTCTACCAAATAATTTAATACCAATTCACACTCGGCAGCGAGTCCGTGCAAAATGCACCCTAATATGTCCAACATTAAAACTGGGCTCCTTTAATAGTATATGTAATGGAGCGTGATGGGCTATTGCAGGGGTGTCCAACCTGTGGCCCTCCATCTCCCATTATGCTCTTTCAGTTAAGGGGTCTGGCTGAGGATTATGGGTAATGTAGTCCTGGAGCAGCTGGAGGCTGCCCCTGGGCTATTGGGTAAATAACAAAACCAGACAGGCGTCCATACATGGAAGGGCCGCCCGAAGCCCTAAATAACGTTTCGCCCCAAAACTAGTTATGGGGTGCGCAATTGTTCACCATTTTTGACCTTTGGTGGTCGTATTTGAAAAGCAAAGCGCTGTAATTTACTATAATTGACCCCAAAGCGGTTACCTTTCTTTGCTTCGGAATTCACAGTATTTTCAGTGCTTGGCAGCCGGAACCTCCTTGACAGATCCTGTTCAAAACATTAAAGAATCAACGTGCGAGAGATGAGCTTCATACTAAATGAACAGAAAAACATAGGACATCTCCCAATCACCTTAACGGAGATGCTAAGGTAGCATACTAAGGAGTTTACTATTTACCCGGGAAGACGACTAATCGGTGGCCTTTTGTGGTTTTCCTTCATGTTTTAAACAAGTCGTGTAGCATAAAACACCGTATATGGTAGAAAATCTATCGCTGATATAAAGGAATGAGCTGAAACATCTTTCTGTCCTTTCAGATTCTAGGTGGTCACACGACTGAAGGGCTAAATCCACTGATGGGAGGTTGTAGACATCACGCTCACGGGGGGGGGTACCCAACTGAAAACAGCACCAACAGTTACAAACACTCACCGAATTTTCAGTCGGCTGACCCTTCACCAGTCTCTCTCTCCCATCTTCACTTTGGGAGTCAGAAGATGGCGCGTTATCAGCTGGCTTCACTAACGTCTTCTCTGCTTCTTTCAGATCAGTAAGCGTGACGCCCTAGGAAAGAACACACGGGATCACGCAGCTGCTGTATACACGCACACGCACACACAAACATATACAAATCAACACCTTCTGAGCGCCAATCACGTGGACGGTACCTGCGTGGATCGCCTTGACTGTCTCATGAGGCGTGAACGTGCTTTCCGTTGAGATTCAGACTCTTCATCGCGGACGGGTGCTTGATATGACCTGATGAGAACATTAGTGTTAGATGAGAACATTTGTGGGGTAATGTTTCCATAAATATGGCGAGTAGCTCTTTACATGCTGCCCTCTTTGGCAATTAATGATTAGAGCATCCACTGCCATAGGTGCCAAACGTAGACATCCTTTTACTAGGCAAACACGGTCAAAATAAACAGGGGAAACGTTTAAACAGCGAAGGAATGTAGTGCCATATTAGTACAAAACAATATTAGTGATCATTCATTCGCTTAAAAGCCGGTGAGAATTCTCTTAAGACGCGTACAAAATAGGGGGCATGAACCATTTGCCCAGCACCAAAACCATAGGAGGAGAAGAGCATGCGGGGGTGAGGAAGGTGCCTTACCTGCGCTGATCTTTCGGGTCAGTGTTGGAGACCGTGCTGGAGGACGAAGTGGAGGAATTGGCAGTCATGCTGGAGAAGGTGTTTGTGTGCAATTGTGTGGTGGGAACCATGTCAAGTCTCATCTGTAGTCCACCTTCTAAGTCTCTAGCAGAATGACCGAAGTAAAGTTTGTTGGGGTGGTGTTTTTTTTGTTGTTTTGTTTGTTTTTTTCCCTTCCTAGCACAAGTGTGGAAGGAAAGTCTTTTTTGAAAGACTTCACGTTCCCCTTAATAAAAGTTACATCTCTTAAAACATTAGAAGCTAGCACAGCTTGAAAAAATGATATGGTTTTTGAGTTGGTTTGTTTAGAAGGTCTACAGAAAAACACAGAGTAAAATCGGAGAGACAGAAGTTTTTAGTGCTCTGTTAAAGACGGCAAAGAAACGGTGCTGTGATCAGGGACGTCAAGGACGGGTTTCACGGCACACGCAATACTCACTCTCTCTTGGCTTGCGGCACGGGGTCGGCTTCAGGCAAGGTGAAGATCCGTCTGGAAGGAGTTGGCTGAACCCGAGCCAGAAGCGGCTCTTTAGTCTAAGGGATGGTGATAAACAAACACGTTGAGGAGAAATCGAAATGTTCCCATGTTTATGGTTAAACTGTTCATACATATATTATCATTTATAGACTTTAAAGAGACGGTGTGAGGATGGACAGTATATAAACGTGGCTCCTCTATGTGCGTAATTCTTCCTTTTCCACTCTCCCCCGATCAGAGGAACCAAAAAAAACATTAAGTGCTCACCCGTTCTTGGGTGTCCAAGCGGGGACTGGAAGCAGAGCGCTTGATCCCAGGCTCTTTGGCGTTACTGTCTTCTAGTTTGGCATCTTGCAGAACCCCAAAGCTGCCCGTTTTGCGTAAGCCCGCTCTTACGTTGGACAGGGGTAACTCACTTTTCTCAGTGATGCTGCCGGTTGCCCCAGTGAACTAAAGACATGGAAGAAGCGTATATATAGAGGGAGTCGCTCTAAACAGAACCGCATTTCCTCACACGCATACATAAGATACGCTGATCAATACCATCGGGGATACGAGGAGAAGCTAAGGAAAGGTACGCGACTCTATCGTGATAAGCCAGGATTACAAAATCACTACGCGATGCACGGATCTAGGGGATTTTAAAATCATGTATACAAATCGACGGCACAAACCGGAAACAAAAACAACGTAAAAAGCTAGGACTGGGATAATTAATACTAATAAGTCTGAAGTATTGAAGCATCCCATGTTTAAACATAAGGTCTGTTCTTTGATACGTAATTTTGCTTTGACACAGCTCTTCTCTATTATGATATCATTTATAAATATTGTATAATTACAATTGCAGTTCAACCATAAAATATTTGATTTCTCATACTCCGGCCAGTGGTTCTTGGCACGCAGCATGAAAAATAATCCTACTATGTATCCAGATATACGCAGAGGGCAACAAGGACACTCGGGAAGTTGCTATAAGGTGGAAGATTTGGGTTTGGGAAGACCCAGCGATCGCCTGTTTTTGGCTTCACCATAAATTGGAAGTCTTACCTGTTAACCTCTGTTCAAAAAAAACATAAGTGAAACTAAACGGTTTGTAAACCCTGATGGCATAATTCATGCCGTAGGATGAATTATTGGGGGTGAAGAGGTTTACAGATCTATGCCCAGGAATGATCTAGAAGCGCAGTATATAAGACAGATATATAGCTAGGGCACAAGCCAAGCCACAGATACACAGCTAGAGTTGAGTAGGATACATAGGAAACGGATACGCTCTTTATATCCATTTCAGGGTGAGTGAGAGTAAAGCTGAACGTACAAACCGTAGCGATATATCCGCTGTCTGCATACTCAGATTGGAAGACACAACAAAATAATAACTATTTCCCAAGACCAGAAGTGACAATGTCAGCGAGGGGGGATTCATTTGTAATTCATGAATATGTACAGGGAGCTCTCCTCGTTATGCTTCATCTGCACTTGCTGTGTTCTACATTTTCATCGCCAACGGTGTTTAAGCAACAGAGTCCCTTTAACAATAAGCGGAGGCACCGACTAGGGCTCTAAGGGATCGTAACTTCTAGGCGAGTCGAGGATTGAAGCCAACAGGATGGATGAAGCCCCAATCCGGCAGATCTGATGTGTGATTTTTATATATATATATATATATATATATATATATATATATATATATATATATATATATATATATATATATATATATATATATATATATATATATATATATATATTAGAGCAATCATGTTGTTGCTAATAGCTAATTGTTCTTTATATGGAAAATATCCAATGTGTAACCAGTACATCTGAAGTTATGCAGCCAGTGATATATTCTCTATATATGATAGAAGGAAGCAACGCATCTCTGTCAGGACGGATGGATCATTCATGGGTCTAAATGAGCAAATAAGGAAATCATGTTCCCAAATTTCCAGTCGGAAAGAGTTAATAACCATATGGGGAAAAAATAACTGTTCTAATTATTACAGGTGATGGCGGTGGTGGGGAGATGACTGTTTTTAAGCCTCTATTGGGAATGAAGAGGAAGACGGGAAATAAAAATGTAAACATCCATAAAACAAAACGAAACACGCACAAGCATTCACTACAAACAAGGCAAATGATGCTCACCGCAGCCTTTTGGCCTCTCTGGGGCACCAGAACGATGCCGGTTTTGCGCAAGCTCTGACGCCACATGGAGGGACCTACTGGTCCAGCGAGGGGCAAGATGGGAGCGACAAAGGTGAGAAGGGGCTGGCAGGATGGAAGGCGAAACACAAGCAGCCATATGGACGCGATGGAGCAATATTGGGCCAAAAAGGGTTGTCGAGGGGGGTGAAGCAGAAGAGAAAAAAAACAGAGAAATCAAGTGGAGACCAAGCAGTCACCTCAGATGGAAGGGACGAGGCAGCGGGAGGAGGAATAATGAAGAATGAATAGAGACAGAAAGGGAAAGACAGAAAAGAAAAATCGGTCCAGGACTAGAAATATCATCTAAAGCAACACAGAGTAAAGAACCCAGAAAAGCTAAAAAGGAATTCCGTAAGCGATGGCTTTTGTTTAATCACAGCGCTCCCCCCAACACTTCAGAGGTTAGGTTACCGGGAAATGGCAGTGGCCCCCAAGCAATGACGTTTACACGTGTTTGATCCGTTTCTCCAGATCATTGATGGCCCCCTCGTGGTCCCACCTCGCGCATGGACCCTCGCTGCAGCTGTGCCGTCCGCCGCCAAAACAATTGTTTGCTCGAGTGTTCAAAGTGCAGGTAGCAGCTCGTCACGCCGCATTTCTGAGGGCTATTTAGAGCGTGCCAATGAAAATTGGGCAATACCCAGGGAAGCGGGGCGTGCGGATAAATATTTACAATAAAACCCGCGCTTGTATCCCGTCGCGGTTTTGTTGCGGTGATTTATTCCAGCCTCGCAAAGTACACGGAAATTGTATCAGAGCCCAAAGTATGACTTCCAAAAGGGACATGTCAGCAAAAATTAGGCATAATAAATAGTTTTAAGATAATTCAAGTTGATGGGAGACGTAATTTATTTTAAAAAGGATACTGCAATGGAATGGGCTATTTTTTATTACAATTTTTATGTAAAATAAAAAAACAAAAAAAAACAAAAAACACCAATAAAAAACCGTCGATAACGTTAGTGAGACTGAATGGGAACGACGTCCTGGTTAAAGCAAAATACGATGTTGGCGTACCACCTAACTTCGAACCTGGGCAAATCGGGACTCCAGGAGGCGAGGTTAGGGAGGTAGAGCGCCACTCAAACTGGCAGCGCTAATGCGCATGCATACAATCCTGCGCATGTGGGGTATGCATTTTATGGACAATTTTGGGGTCCAGAAACCAGCTGAGCGCTACCTCTGTCCACCAAAAGCGGGAGGGTGGTAGAGCTCGGTGGGGCAGCAGGATAGCGTTAGGAGACCTGTGGATATTCCATAAACTGGGCCGTATAGATAAGTTACGCTAATTCTCGTTGTGAACGGGTGACATGGAATCATGGTGTGTTTGGCCCAAAACGTTACAAAGCCAGGATAATCAGCTAGCCTTTTTTACTTCCTGTGGCTCTGAACGTAAACGCTACATATTAACTCACAACGCTCCGTGTCATCTAGGGAAAGCGATAGCAAAGTAGGGATCGTCATAAACACAGGAGTGATATCGCTAAGCCTACTCGAGGGACACAGGCTGGAGCTCTTCATACAAACGGATGCTGGAAGTTTCACAGTTCAGGGAGGCGTCTTAGATAATGGATTGAAATAAATTAAAATGTGACAAAACCCAACGTGGATGCGGCCCACAGTGGCTTGTGCTGGAGAACCCCGAAAAATTATATTCTGACAACACTCCAGGCAACGACAGGACTGAAAATAAGGCAAGAAGCTGCCATTCACGGCCCAGGGCAACCCAACACTTCACGTACCGGCTTACCTTTACATTTTGAGCACAAAAAAAGAACGAACACAACAAACTCTCATTTAAGCTTCGAGTTCACAAAAAAGGTACAAATTAAATGATTGTAACACAGAATCTGTTCAATAAGCACTGGAATTAACATAAGGCCAAGGAACCAGGTTAGTTTTTAGACCTTACAATAGTGAAATAGGTAGATTATGGTGCTATATAAAAAATATTATTATTATTATGGGCTGTGTGGACCAATGAACCACATGAACAGAGTCCATCCATTGTAAGGATTTATTGCGCGTGCAATATTTTACAGAGCCATGGAATAAGGACCTTATTCCATGGCTCTGTAAAATATTGCACGCGCAATAAATCCTTACAATGGATGGACTCTCTGTTCATGTGGTTCATTGGTTTGGAGATTATAAAGGCAGCCGGGAATCATCCACACAAACTACAGAAGAGACGTTTTACATTTTGAAGACACAGTATGGTATTAGAGCTAATCGGCGGTGTTCTTACCTTCTGATCAGATGATGTCGGGGTCACGGTGCTGTTCTGTTGCTCAGGTAGCAGTCCGTTCTCATTTACTTGTATTGTGCTTGTCTTTTCTAGGAGAGAGAAAAAAAAAAAAAAAATCTAGGTTATTGCGACCTTCATTTCTACAAACGCCACAAATAAAAAGATCGCTCATTTCTGATGAATGAATCCAAGGGGCTATCAAATCTATAACAATATGTATCACAGCTAATAATTTGGATAAAATAAATCATTTGATCTTGAGGCACAAAAAACGATGTCACATGTTTATATTGGAGGTAGAAAAGTTTGAAGCCATTTTCTCGGGGCCGGTAGACTTGAGCGTCCCAAAAACGAAGGCAGCAAAAACGAAACAAAAATTTCAGCCGAACCGCTCTGCTTTGCGGGCAGTTTCCTGATAAAAACATCAGTCCGCTTTAAGAGTAAGTAAATGTCACGCGGGTGTAGTGATCTGTTTCAGCCACTAGATGGCGGCAACGTCAAATTATATTACGAAGCAGAAAGCCACAAGGGGCCGTATCTGAAAACTCTGCGGCCAAAATAAACCTCAGGAACTAACCGGACAATAAAACATTTTCCCTTCACCGACTCCAAACGGCAACGGCGAAAGAAGTATCCGCTACGCGCCAACGCGTTGAGTCAGTTTCACAATTAAATGGCTTCACACCTCTGGACGTGGAAATAAATTTGCCCTGAAGGCCCTGCAATCTCAGAGCTACACACGGTGCCGTCGGGGGATAAATATATTCTCGGTAGAAGCGCGCGGGGTGTAGAGACCGGTCGCTCTCACCGTTTACGGCCTCCGCGTCCTCTTCTGAACTGGACGTGCTTTCCTCGTCGCCAACAGTTATGGTTCCCAGCGTCGTCCGCTCTTTTGACTGGTCTTGCACAGAAATCTTTTCTTTGCTGCTCATTCGACAAACCGAACTCCTGAAACGAAGGAATAAACAATGAGTAACGGAAGAAAATAAACCATTATCGAAGAACACTGCCCCTGGCATGCTGACGGATCGTAACGGAAAGCACACCATTATTATTATTATTATTTTTTTTTATATCAGATTAAAATGCAATTTCAAAAAACATTCTGCCATGTTATTTTAATAATAATTTTAGTTTTTTTTTAAATAATACAATGTATTCAGGCAGCTGCATATTAACCATTAAAAAGTCTTTATCATACTACTTGTAGGAAGCAAAAGAATGGCTCGGTCTTAATTACCCACTCGGACTCTCTGGCTACTGAAAACCTACAAAGGAACTGAGTTCGTTAGCATTGCCATAAAGAATCAGCAATTGTTTTATGCCACTCAACTGAATTACAGAACAATCATTTAAGCTTCTTCCTAAAGCGTTGATATTGATTTTTGGTTCACGCCGATTTACGATTTAATCCCAAAGAAGGGCCCCGTAATGATTTTATGTGCCGTTTGAGCTCACCTTCTGTGTTTATTGGTGTACATTGTTTGCTGTTCGATCCCTGTGTCAATCACGGCTCTCTTTAGATTTGCCTCTTTCTCGCTCCGCAGCTGTAAGGACGGAGAGAAAAGGGGAAAGGGAGTCACGGGGTCCTCCGGCGGCTATTAAAACATAAGTCCAAGACTCCCTCGACAGACAGATCCATAAACCCATTGAAAAAAAAATGACTATATAATTATACCAATCCTGGCCATGATGAAGCTCATCATAATGTGTCTATGTAACAGTCGTGCTTTAATCGTCGTTTGCATGCTTTTATCCATCGCTTAAAGGTCTAGCGTTTGAAAAGTTAAACTGTCTATTCAAGCCGGAAGCGCTAAAAGCAGATAATATAAGATCAGCAAACACATGCGCAATATGCACAGAAACAGGATGATCGACATGTTCCCAAATCAGAAGCAGCATTCTTTTAATGGCTTCCGTGCTGGACTACTAAGAGCCAACCCACAAAGGGTTAATCTCTGAAAGCCTTTTTTCTGAACCGGTACGAAATAAGGCTTTATTCTTTCCTATAATAACGAACTGAACGGATGCGGCGCTCACGAGAATCATAAGGCTGGCGGGTGGAACATCACCCCCACGTTACTTACATCTTCCTGCTTCTTCTGCAGCTCTTCCAAAAGACCAACGATATCTTCATCAGCAACATCGCTGGCTCTCTGGCCCTGAAAACAACATCACAAAATTAACAGAAGAAAAAAAGAAAATCCTCCTGAAAAACATCCGCATATAAACCGACGACAAGCGAGAATGTTGGCCGCGCATGTAGTAATTCAGCTAATTAACGCTACGGATGACTTCATTACGGATGACTTCCAGAGGGGCTGGAGGCCAAGGCTGATACCGGAGAGCTCTCGCTTTAAACGCCTCCACCCAACAGAAGACTTTGATGCATCAAACCGACAACTCCTGATGCCGGAAGGGCAAACAGCGAATGCCGCCGATCAGCCTTTATTAAGGTGCTGTTCCACCGACTCGGGAAAATTTCAATAATTTCTAGTACCCCTTACCCCAAATAATTCTTTCACCATTGAGCAGGGTCTCATTCATAGCTTTCTGCGGATGCTTAATACTCAGACGGCACGTAAAGGACACACTGAGGAGAAACAGTTTCCGGTTTTTCTGGGTTTTGTCTAAGCGGAGCAGGACGTCGGATTGTAATGGGAGCCGATAAGCATACTTAAATACACTTCCTGCTTCTAAGAGGAAGTAAGGGGGAGGAGGAACACGAGGCAGAAGTCTCACGTTCCGACTCCAATAATAAATAACGCCTGGGTGGATTTGCATCCGGTAAAACGAATTATATTTACATGCAAAACGGACACCAATATGCATTTTACACAAAAATAAAGCTGGGGTACAAATTTAACCCCTTATTGACAAAATGCATTGTTTTCAATGGGTTTAGGGACCGCCCATTGCCCTTAAGGGGTTAACAAGGATATATTAATTTATCATTAGTTGCTCGGCTGTGTGTGATGGGCCTCGAACGCCGGAACTGGAGAGGTATATAAGTAACCTACAGAACCACAATGGCCACACTAGCTGAAGCGCTTGGCTGGCTCTGGATAATGTATGGTTAAATCAGTGAGATTTCCTTAGACATTAAACGATGCATCATACAGGGCCAGCTCAGCCCTTTGTGCTCGAGAAACTTGCCGGTAGTAGCGGCCCCCCCAGAATGAATAGTGAAGGAATTAAAACCACAAGTCTCCCTTTAGTGAATAGACCTCTTTGTGCCAATAGACTTTTAAACAGTAAATTCACCAAATACCCTGAGCAGAGTTATAGTTACCCCCGCACTCGGGACGCTAATGTAGTCGATGCAGATGGCAGTGATCTTCAGAACAGAAGCCAAACATAAAAAGTATCTTGCCACGTACCACGTTATTGAGCGCAGTCATGTCGCAGAAATGCTCTACAAGCAGCCTGCAGGCCTCTTCCACCCCCCAGTGAGCTGCTGCGTGAAGGGGCGTCCAGCCATCCTTGTCTCGCACATTGGGATCAAAGTTGGCTTGAAGCAGAAGCCTGGTGAGAGAGAAAAAAAACAAACAATTTCAATGCAATGCTGCAGAGACATGATGTAACCAAAACTATGACATCACGGCCGGTTACCTCATGACCTCTATGTATCCCTTGGCCGCAGCAACATGCAGAGCGCTTGCGCCCGTCTTCGGGTGTCGGATGTCTTCGATTTTACCCGCATTCAGCATCTGCCGAGCATCCTGCAGCATCACTTCTTCCTCCTCCCTCTTGGCGGCTTCGATGTCGATGCCTACGAGAGTCCGTGAGCCTCTTGTGAGTCAGCGAAGTATAATCATTCGTTTATTTTTGGCACTGAATTATAGTCTTTGTGTCCAACGCGCTGTTACCCATCTCGGTTCTGCGCTACGTCATCAAACGCTAAAGCTACAGAGAGAGACTTCGGGGACTGCGATTAATAATTCTGGCTTGACGGAGATTAATTTAAAAACGCAGCAACGCCGCCATTTCCTTTATAAAATAATAAAATCAAGCCATTAATACCACGCCGCGGGATCTCAGAGCGATAGAGCGCACGATGGGTTACAATGACTCAACCTCACTGCAAATCACAGTCCGGAGACTGCAATATAATCTCCAAATCTAAACGATTTAAAAGAAAATCATCGCTTATTTAAAATGCTAAAAAAATAAATACAATGAGAAACCCCACACGGCTGATTTATTGTGTTAAAACGTTAATAGTCAACGCTATCCTTTCGGCACGAGCCATGACGTTGGGGCCGTTAGCGGGAACACAGGCAGGAGTCAGATCGCGAAACGGATTTTACGGACAACAGGAAAAGGAAGCCTTCGTTTCCCAACTGACCCCTCGGAGAACTACATGGGATTTTATTTCCATCTGCGGTGAAAGCTTCTGGAATTTTACATCATTTTTCTATTTCGGCCCCAATAGGACTTTATCCAATTTAACCAACAACAAAAAAAAAAAAAAGCCTTAACAGTCCGAGCCATATGCGCAGAACCAGAGGACATCCACAGCTCCCTCCTGCTCTTAACAGCTTTGGGACCTCTTTGGGTCAAACGAGACTTTTGGAGCCGCAGGCCTGATGGAAAGGTTTCTCGGCGCAGTCCCGAGCCTCGGGCAGAGCACATTTTCCAGCATGAAGTCGTTTTCCTGTTATGGATTAACAGTTGCTTTCAAAGGAAGCGTAAGCGGTGCCAAGATCCTCACCTCGCTTAGAAATTTCAGCCCGGAGCAAAGTCTCCATGCAGTCATCCTCGGCAATGTCGAGAGGGACGTCTCCGTCGCTGTTCACGGCAGCTATGTTGGCGTTGTGTTTCAGGAGATACCTACAATGGCCAGAGCAACAAGCACGGAAGGGTTACGAGGGCCGCGGAAAGCGTTCCGATCAGAATTATAAGAGAATAAATAGAATTTTACAATAGAAAAATATTTGTAACGATGACCCGCAGAGTGCATTGATTTTCAGGACTTGTTCTGGTTTTAAAGGATTTAAACTGTTAAGCCCATCGAGGAGGGAGGGGGAACATGCATTAAAGCACATGATCTCCGGACTCCCTTTTTCCCCCCCATGAAAAAGCAGCTCTGGGTACGCCAGGTGCCCAGTTTGATGACCAAGGCCCTATAGTCAGACAAGTCTATGCATTATGAAGGTCCAACCTCAATGAGCTCTTCTTGCAGGAAGAGCTTGGCTGGCTCTGGATAATGTATGGTTAAATCAGCGAGATTTCCTCAAAGCCCCCCCTTACACATTAAACGATGCATCATACAGGGCCAGCTCAGCCCTTTGTGCTCGAGAAACTTGCCAGTAGTGGCCCTTCAGAATGAATAGTGAAGGAATGAAAACCACAAGTCTCCCTTTAGTGAATAGACCTCTGTGCCAATGGAATCAGATACAGAGTTACTATCAGGCGACCTAGCAAGGGGTAAGCGGTCATAACCCTGAGAAAAGCATTTGTTATAAATAATACAGGATGAAGAAGGCTGTATAGAAGGACGGGTCCCCGGCACCACGCGTCGATCACACCGGTATACTCACTCTGCTATTTCCATGTAGCCGCAGGAGGCCGCGACGTGCAGAGGAGTCCACCCTTCATTATCGGCTTGGTTCACGTTGGCTCCGTGATTTACAAGGAATTCTACCACCTCCAGGTTTTCATCAATGCATGCCTATGAGGGCAAAACACACAACATACATGATCGCTTTGAAAGGAATACACGTGAAGGAGAGAGATTTGCTTAACGGTTGATGCAGCATATTCCAGCTCAATAAATAATTCATGATTTTATCTAAAAGAAAGTTACTGAGATACAACAAACATCGACTACGTCTCTATATAAGCAAACTAAGCGTCTGGAGTGATTTCCCCCAAAGTATCACCACTGCCACCTAAAACAAAGAAGGGGAACTCAAGGGAACACTCAGAATTATTAGGCTTATTCACTAAAAGGAGGGTAGACAGGAGAGTTGTAGTTTTAACTCTTTCTCCAATAAGGGCTGAGCTGGCTCTGTATAATATATAGTCCAATGTGCTAGGAGACACTGTATATAATTTATATACATTATACAGGGCCAGCTCTTCCAGCAGCAGAGGCACAATGGGTTGATATCTTTCCTCTCCCTTTATTGAGTAGACTCAACTCAAAGATGAAACTCGTAAAAAGATGTAATAGAAGCCAAGTTTCACAGTCCCAGGCGGACCATTCTTAGCCCAGGTCAAGGTCTCATCAACGTGTAGGAGCCCAACACCGGCCTCTCCCAAACACACGGTTACCACGGCAACTGGGATATTGGGGCTGCAAAAACGCAGGTCGGCGGACAACAACGTTGATGGATTTATTACATGATACAGTAGCCGTAACCATGAACACGTTGTCAACGGATCTAGGCATAAAAACCACAAAAATCACAAAAATAGCTGGCCAGAAGATTTAAGCCGGTTCGAGATTACAGATCCCTGAAGGTTAAGAGCATATAAATAATAACTCGTTTAAAGAGGGGGCCACAATAACTAAAGGAATATAACTTATCCGAGTCAACTACAGACAGAATATACAGAATAATCTGATCAACCAATCGGAATAGAAAGCCATTGGCTGCCCAACCAAGAAACGGGCAAACGGTTGGCTCTTCCTGGGTAGTCCAAACTCCCGTAACCCCCCGGTGCCAGCCCATGTTCTTTAATCGGTAGCAAATTATTTACAGACAACCGTTCTCTTGCCTTCGCCAGGCTCCTTCCAGTTTTTTTTTTAATTTTATATTAAAGGAGTTTATTATGTATCCAAGTCAAGCTACAGTAGACCGGTGTCCAAAATTTAAAGGATGAGATGGGGGGGGGGCATGGACAACAGATGAGAGGTTAGGCGAATTCCATAAATATTTATTAAGAAGAACCTGGTGTAGATCACGAGATACGTTTCTCCTCCGAGACCAGACGTGATCTTCAAGAAGAGCCAATGATGACTTCATCTACTCTCTCACCTCCAAAGAATGAGGTGGGAATCTCTAGGTTACGATCCAAACACAGTTATAGAGAAAATATTTCCAGTTAAAGACCGATGACTGAAGAAACGTAAACTTAGTGTTTGAGGCAACCTTAGGATGAGGTTTATTTAAAATGATGTTTCAGTTTTGTAAGGTTGAGCCCCACATGATGTGGCACCAAGAAAACTTGTAGATGGTACGAACGTACTTGCGATTCCAGCAACCAATAGATTAGAACACAAACGTACTGCCGGTGCTCTCTAATCAATCTCTTTATTAGCGTGGATATTAAGCTTTCTTCGAGGACACAATGAAAGCGGGAAAAGCAGGAGGAAGAAAAATGGCGGAAAGATATGCTGAGCTCCTGGGATGACGATACAGATGAACCGGCTCACCTGATATTTCTTTCATTTGCCAATTAAAAAGAAAACCAACAAATGTTTGTTTATTTAAGCGAAAACAGAAGCCCCCAAATACCTGGATGTACAGAAGACTGAGCGACATGGACATAGCGGGGGCAGCTGCGCCACCACCACGTTACAGTTTTGGAGATGCAGGGACTTCTCCTCGCATTTGCTATTCGTTGTGCTTTGGAGATGATGCTTCCCCAGCATCCAGACACACGTTTAACCCCTTCGTGACAAAGGCTGATTTTACTTTTTGTACCCTTCGTGACAATGGCCGTTTTAACATTTCTGCGCTGCTCGTGTTTAGCTGTAATTTTCTTCTTTCCCGTTTACTGAACCCACACACATTAGATATTGTTTTTTTCAGGACAAGAAGGGCTTTCTTTAGATGACATTGTTTTGATTGTATCATATTATTTACTATTAAAAAAAGTATAAAATATGGTGAAAAATTTAGAAAAATGACTGTTTCTAACTTTTAGTTGAAAAATCTTTTACTCATCTATAAAAGGTAATGAAAAAACCTGCTAAATGGATTCTACTATTTGTCCTGAGTTTAGAAATACCCAATGTTTTTATGTTTTTTTGCTTTTTTCTACCCATTATGGGGCAATAAGTACAGGTAGCGTTTTGCTATTTCAAAGCCATTTTTTCCAAATCTGGTAATTCTTCCCCCCATGTGCCATTTCGGGTATCTTTGAAGCCGGCCAATGCAATTTATCCCATCAAGTCATATATTTTTGAAAACTAGACAGCCCAGGGTATTCCAAGTGCTAGTATTTTAACCCTTTCCAAGCACTAATTCTACCATCAGCCTTTGTCAAACTTTATGGTAGTCATTTTTTTTGCATTTGTTTTTTCACACACATTTTACTTTAGGTATGAATAAACAGGTTCTGGAATATGTCACTATCACAAAACACCCCAATATGTGTTCAGCAACATCTCCTGAGCGCGGTGATACCCCACATGAACGATATTGCCTGGCTGTTTGAGGGCAAAAGGGCCACATTTAGGGCATGCGCATTTTCAATGTTGAACTTTGGCATTTGGGGATCCACTGCCCATGCCCTATTTGGTACATCTTTGAGCCGGGCCATTTCAGTGTGCCCAATAAAGCCATACATTTTTGAAAACTAGACACCCGAGGGTATTTCAAATGCTAGTATTGTAACTCTTTCCATGCACCATATCTACCAACAGGCTTTGTCAAACTTTGTGGTAGTCATTTTTTTGCATTTGTTTTGTCACCCACATTTTACTTCAGGTATGAATAAACAGGTTCTCGTATATGTCACTATCACAAAACACCCCAATATGTGTTCAGCAACATCTCCTGAGCGCAGTGATACCCCACATGAACGATATTGCCTGGCTGTTTGGGGGCAAAAGGGCCACATTTGGAGCGTGCACATTTTTCAATGTGGAACTTTGGCATTTGGGGATCCACTCCCCATGCCCTATTTGGTACATCTTTGAGCCGGGCCATTTCAGTGTGCCCAATAAAGCCATATATTTTTGAAAACTAGACAACACAGGGTATTTTAACTCTTTGCATGCACACATTTTACCACCAGCATTTTTTCAAAGTTTGCAGTAGTATTTTTGTGTGTATTTTTCCCACACACACCTACTTTATGTATGAATTTACAGCTCCTGGTATATGCTGCTGTCACACGACACCCCAATATGTGTTCAGCAACATCTCCTGAGTACAGTGATACCCCACATGCATGGGTTTGTCATTTTTGGGGGGAACTAAAAGGCCACATTTGGAAATTAGATGTGTGGCCATCCTTCCCCCCGTGTTATTTGGGACATTGTTGAATCCGGCCAATTCAATTTACCCCATCAAATCATACATTTTTTAAAAGTAGACACCCCATGGGCATTTAATATGCCAGTATTTTAACTCTTTCCATGCGAGAATTGTTTTAAGCTAATGTGCTAATTTTAGGACTTGCTCACAAAAATATTTTTTATATATATATTTATTTTTTTTTGCCTTTAAAACATTTTTAAGATTTTTTTTCAACTTGAAGGTTCCCCTGATAGTGACATCAGAGGGAAATTATTTTTACATTTTACTGGTTTTTTACTATTTTTTTTCTAATGATTATTAATTTTATTTTATTTTTAATTTATTTTTTTCTAATCACACTGTGATTAGAAAGCTGGGCTCCATTGACTTGCATGGTTGAATGCAGTACCTGTATTCAACCTGCAAGTGGAGCCAGAGTTCTCTAGAGGGTCAGGAGACCGTCTAGCGAACTTTTTTGTCTTTATTATTTTTTTTCCCGGGTCGCCGCCATCTTGCTGATGGCGAAGATCACCGGCAGCTGCGGCTGTGACCGCTCTACGGAGCGGTCACAGTCCATCGAGGCATTCCAGCGACACCATTTAAGTTTAGGAGGTGATCGTTGATCGCCTCCTAAACGCTTTTAAAACGGGTGTCCGCCGCCATACATTGTATGGCGGATGTTGACGCCCCGGGGAGGGGCCAGACATGGCCCCTGATTCCGATCATGGCGTTGCTGAATGCCTCGAGGTCGAGGCATTACAGCAACGCCGTTTGGGTAAAAAAAAATAAAAAAAAAATTAAAAAAAATCACGGATCGATTTTTTTTACCCATTTTAACAAATGACGGTCCTGGCACGTCATTTGTCGTTAACGACATGTTTTTCCATGACGTGCCCGGACCGGCAATTGTCATCAAGGGGTTAAAAGGCCCATGGAGAAAATAGGTTACCCCCCCCCCCCCGCCAGCGCTGTACACAGTTATACCCCTCCCCCCGGGCTGTACACAGTAGGTAGGCATTGAGCCGATTCTTTATGGCAATGCTAATAAAGTTTGTTCCTTCGCAGACTTTCAATAGTCAGGATATCTGGCTGGGTGATTAAGACTGAGCCATTCTGTTTCCCAAATTTAAGCACTAACAAAAAAAAAAAAAAAACCCACACAAAAGCGCCATACAGACACATTACATGTGCATGCCGACACATTACATGTGCATGCCGACACATTAACGCCAGGTTTATTAGTAGGCAGTTAAGGGGTCGTTAAGACTTTTCAAAACACATAAGCACAAATAAAAGACCCCCAGCAGACACAGACCGCCTCCATCCCCCGACACGAAAACCATCCCTAGTTTCCATACTCGCACACGTCTGCGTGTATATCTTACATAAATACGCAGCTTGTGTTTCCGAAACCGAGTTCCGCATGCGAGCTATAAGCCTCGATGAAGGTATTTGCCGTACAGCTGTGGGTTTTAAATACACAGGTTACAGGCACTGGAATTTTGCTTGGCCACCGTGCATGGCACCTGCCGTGACGGCCATTACTACTTCATCAGCGGCCCGGGGAATTCATTCATTTACTGAAAAGTTGCCAATAATTACACAAATGGATTCCAAAAGTTGGCTGTTGGCCACGTGGACTTTAATGCTTATGATAGCTGCGCGGTCCCTTTAAATGCCATTCGGCTGAATGCATCTCCCTACAGGTGATCTACCCGGCTCCGCCGAGCTCATTGTAAGTTCTTCCCTGACACTGATTGACAGCTTAAGTAGCCAATCGGTGGCAAGAAATTCCAGCTCATGAAGGTAGAAAGAAGATTATGCAAATTCAGTTTTTTTCCTTTTGGAAGAAAGCATATTCACGCACTCACAGAGGGCGAGGGATACTCACCGAGTATCTTAATACGTCTTATTTTATAGCAGGGGTGCCGGGGGCACTTGGCTGCCCCTTTAACATAAGTCCCTTTGGTTGACGTTTTCACTGTCAGGCCTGCTGCTGATTCAACGATCTGATGTTATCATAACCGACATCGTATTATACATACCGGGGGCCGCTGCGACAAATTAAAAACATGGGATCTGGGAAGGGCAAGAAAGAAAAATACATCCATAGAGATAATAGCAAATAGCGGTGAAAAGTTACACTAGTACATAGAAGCTCTGGGGAGGAAGAATGCCTCGCTTGTGTCCAGTGAGCGGTAAAACGCGATCAGGGAAACACTCATAACGATCTTTTGTATATCACAAGAACAGGCTTCCCGTCTTCAGCCGCAGGACCCGAGGACTCTCGTCAAGAATAAACTCGTAAACAGGCGCTGCTGGCTTCTGACGGCGGTTGCCGACAGATTTCTTGGTTGCTTCCAAGATGGGTTATTTACAGCGGGTGCTGCCGGGACAGAGGAGATAAGAAACGACCAAGGTTCGTGTAAAGCAGCAGGGTTCATGACCCAGGGCTTTGCACAGATCCTTCAAAACATTCATTGCAAAGTAGCCCATAATGTGCTCGAGTTCTTCCTTTTGGGCTTTATTCACTAAAGAGAGTCGGGAAGGGTTGCAGTTTTGTGCGGGCGACCGGCCAGCCCCTGCTGAAAGAATAACTTGGAAGGCCGTGTATAAAACATATAGAGCTATACGTTGTACGGCGCCAGTGCATACGCTGCCGATACGCCTACTGATTTCATATGCATGTGTACCTAAGTCAGGGCTGGACAAACCCCCCGGGAATCAGGTCGCCAATGGCGACTATAAACCACTTGCTTTAATGTAACAACTTGGCTTATTAAATAGTTTCCACTAATTCTTTATTTAATATAAAATTTGCCTCATACATTTCAGGGCCGCCTCCAAGATCCAAACCAAGTTTGCCAACCCCCGACTTATATATGCTTCCCACATTAAACCGAAGCAGCCGGGGGAGGAGGGAAAGGGTTAAACAGCTGTAATGTATGAAACAAAACAATTTGTACCGATCTACGCATGTTTCCCTCCCCCCCCCCATATACACTTAACATAAATATTACTTAGAAGATCTCGCCGGCATGTGAAGTGTTAAGATTAACCGCGTAGTTGCTGGCCTTCTGTCTGTCCATATAAGGGACGGGCAGCAAAACTGAGAATCCGAAAGCCCCGGGAACAAAAAAGGAATACTGGGCTGTACTGGCGTGTGAAATAAATACACACGCGCATGAAGTAATGGAAAAGAGAGGAGCTCGCAAAGAGAGAGACCCCCGCGTTCTCCGATGAGAATCCCAGCTCGGCCACTTCAAACGGCTCCTAACAACGGCTCGCTAAACGGGTCATTTACAGGAAAGAAAGAAAATGCAGTAACGTAAATTAAATTATGACTACAAACACTTGGGCGTAGAGGCAGCCAGGCGCATGTATGATTTATTGATTCATTGATCCGCTCCCACTGACCACAATCGGAGCGAGAAGTAGGAGAATGAGTTTCATTTTCAAAATAAATAATAATATAATAAAAATTTAAGAATTTTTAACAAAAAAAGAACTATGAAAGAAAGAAGAAAGTCCACATACCTATTACTGATATGAAAAAAGGGCATTTAATTTGGTACGTCAGCGTTGCAGAGATCATGGGAGACCAAAAAGGTACAAAAAAAAAGTGAAGACTTCTGGAACGGCTGCCCCGATTCCCATGTGACACCGGAGGGTTATTTCACATAGTATTTTGCCATATTTCGTTAATTGTATCGTTTAGCCAAAAATTAGAAAGGAAAAAAGTGTTCTCAAAAGCGGCAGCTAAAATGTTGGAGAAGTTGTGTAGAGATTTGGGTTCGGGGACGTCTCGGTGAGAGTATCGGTAGCACTAGCCGTCTACATGTTATTGTGCCCGACACTAAAGAAGATGTTTGGTTGAAGGGAGTACTGAGGTAGAAGCTGCAGCCCGAGTAGCCGCCCTCCCCAAAGCGCTCATGGCGCCATGCATTTGTAAAGGGACAGCAGGGAAATTTAAAGGGACCATGCAGCTATCATATGCGTTAAAGTGAATACGACGGCTGCCCCTTTAATTGTGTCAGTTCCGCAATGTGCTGATCTTGTGCCATCAGCCTTTAATCTGTATGAAAACAAAGTGCAAGAATCCAGCGCACACCCAGCGAATACCATTCAAGAAACATCTAAGGCGTAAAGATTGGGGATCCCATACATTATACGGCCATGTATCGCTTAGCCGGCCACTATGTCAAAGTACTACAGGTTTGGCGAGTCCTGTATAATGTTCTTGGCTATATTGCTTACCAAGGAGCTGAATCAGTGGGACAGAGCTGCACCTTAACACACTGTGACTCCCCTGTAATGTAAAGGCCTCGCTGTGTGAACCTGCGTGTCAGTGACAGGACGGCACATTCCTGCTACAGATCAGAATGAAAGCTGCTAATCAGCTCCTGGGATCTAAACCGAGGCAGATCCTTCCAGTCAGGAGGAGCCCAGCACCAGAAAGCTGGGGGGAGGGTATAGGAGGAACCCCAAACGGGGAGGAAAATAAAAGCCCTGATTTAACTATTTAAAAAGCATGGCTTTATCTGTGATTAAAGAACACAAATGTCAATGTACCGTTTCCGCCTCAAACCAGCAGGGCCCGTAAGGAAATAAACTTTTACACAGGAATTTAACCATTTTTTTCTTGGGGCCTAAGAGCAGGGGGGTGGGATAGGTAGATGTGATCTGCGAGGGGGGGGTCCGTGACGACCCGCTAACCAACTACATGCAGACATGATCATCAAGCAATTATCCGAATGACAGCTAAAATGACACATTAAAAACGGCTAACATCTGCGTTATTACGTCTGACGTCGGCCGTCCCACCTGCCGGGTCCCCGTCAGACGCCTGCCAGCGTTCAAAGACCTTCTCGTGCCACGATGACCAGACTGGAGGCTCGGGACCCCAGGAGAGCAGCGCTGGGGGGGGGGTCCATCAATGGAGTTTTCAAGACTACGACAATTGAAGACTTCCTGGTACCCCCGTGTTGTCACCATGGCAGCCAATTAACACTTATTAGCGACTTATTCTCCGACAAAGCGGGGAACAGAGCCGTCCGCGTGAAAAGGACACGACGGCGCGCTAATAACAGCCGACGGCTCTATACACACGCGGAGGCAGAGGAAACACGCATCCAGATCGCTGTCTGCGGGACTTAACCCTTTGACTGCCAAGCACACACACGATACGCGTCAGAAAACCCCTCTACGCCACTTTCGAGTTTAAACAAAAAGGCTTTGGAGAAAGAGGCTGCTACTGGATGGTCAGATATTTTAAGGTTTAAATAAAAGTTTAAACACCCCCCCCCCCACTCAGGGATTGCATATGGAATCAAAAAAGATTAGTTACCATGGCGACCAAAAACTAGAGATGCCAGCGTCTTATCCATTGTTAGATCAGCATGCAGGAACTATTGCTGATCTCCGCTTACACGACCTCCACCAACATATACATTTAATATACCGTATTTGCTCGATTATAAGACGACCCTGATTATAAGACGACCCCCCAAAATCTGAATATTAACTTAGGAAAAAAGAAAAAGCCTGAATATAAGACGACCCTAAAGGAAAAAAGTTTTACCAGTAAATGTTAATTCATGTAAACTATTTTTTTTAATAAAAGCTATGATTGAGAAAAATATTTTTTTTGTTTTTATTTCTTGTATTTTCCAGCCTGTCCCCCAGTTACGCACATCTGCCCCCAGGCTTGCCACACCAATATGGCACTGTGGCCCATGATATGCCTTTTAACCCTCTATATGCCACTGTGCCCCATGGTATGCCTTTTGACCCCCTATATGCCACTCTGCCTCCAGAAATGCCTTATACCCCTATATCCCATTCTGGCATTTAGGGGGTTAAAATGCATATTATGGGGCAGAGTGGCATATAGGGAGGTATAAGGCATTTCAGGAGGCAGAGTGGCATTAAGGGAGTTAAAAGGCATTGTATAGAGCACTCTGCCTCCAGAAATGCCTTATACCCCTATATGCCACTCTGGCATTTAGGGGGTTAAAAGGCATATTATGGGGCAGAGTGGCATATAGGGAGGTATAAGGCATTTCAGGAGGCAGAGTGCTCTATTAAATGCCCCCTTAACGCCACTCCAGAAATGCCCTATGCCCCCATTTAACACACACACACACACACACACCCTATACCCCTATTTAACTAACACACACACACACACACACTCTCCCCTCCCCTCCCCTCTCAGCCCTCTCTTACCGGTGCTTCCAGCCGGGGCAGCGGGTTGACGTCGCCTTCTGCTGCAGCCGGAAGGAGGTGGAGTTGGCAGCGGGGGTTTGTCTGCGTCCGTCGCGTATACTTTCCCCGGCTGTCAGAGATCAGAGTTCCCCGCACCGGTGCGGGGAACTCTGATCTCTGACAGTCGGGGAAGGTTTGCGCGACGGACGCAGACAACCCCCGCTGCTAGCCACACCTCCTTCCGGCTGCAGCGGACGTTGTCTACGCGGATCGCGTAGACGTCAACCCGCTGCCCCGGCAATACAGCAGGAAGCACCGGTAAGTGTGTATGATGGGGGGGGGGGGGTGAGACAGGAGGATCCAGGTCCCCTGCAGCGGTGCGGGGGATCTGGATCTTAGTCTCCTAATCAGACTCTATTTGAGGTCTGATTAGAAGACGACCCCGATTAGAAGACGAGGGGTATTTTTCAGAGCATTTGCTCTGAAAAAAACCTCGTCTTATAATCGAGCAAATACGGTATATATATTTATATATATTAGGTGTGCATGCGCTGTGATACGATGCGTACGGTCACTCTTACAGGGGCTTTGACATCTGCTTATATCGGATGGGATTGCTTGGCATGTGGGAGCTTTTCATATAAATACTCGGGTTTTGTGACATTCTCTATATGATTTGGGAAAGGCAGCTCTCGCTCGTTACTTTATTTGCCTGGGTCTCGCCGGGATTGTCGAGCGGATAAAGCCTTTCCTGTATCATGCGCGGTAGAAGGGCCTGCTGCCAGAACGAAGCTCCACAGATAAGCTCTATCAGCCTCAACACGGCGTCATAAAACCGACACGGCTATAATCTCTTCCGCCAGCAGACCTCAAGCTGCCGGGGAGGAGGGAGACCTTCCCCTCCACCGAAAACTGCCAGCACTTCACATAACGCTCACCCAGTGACCTCCGCTCATACACGCGGCAAATACACGCACGATATCCGCCTTCGCACGAGGGCACGGAACGGATCACCCGTACTGAAGAATCTCCAAACATATCAGTGACGTAAGTATTACATCATAGATATTATATGGTGACAGTCAGCTGCTTCCAGCAGCCCCAGAGGGGATCATTAGGAAGTTTGCTCATCAAGATCGTACTCTAAGTCTGAATATGTTTGTCTAATCGCGTAATTTGTAGGCGTTACATAAATAAATGAAAATATATTTTATACGAGTAGATTGTGCCTCTAAACCATTAAACGGGACCCTCATACTAAACATTAGGAGCGCAGACGCGGAAGCGCGGCAGGGTCATGTGACCCCCATGGTGAAACTGCAGCTGCTGTCTCTGGGAAAGTAAGGGGTGAGAGAGTGAGTATGTATAAATGTGCATGTGTGCGAGTATAAATGTGTGTGTAAATGTGTGTTTGCAGCATGAGTGTGTATATGTGTGCCAGTGTGTGTTACTGGGGGGGAACCAGGGGCCGAACTTCCAGTGAGCAGAACACAAGTCGGTATCAGAGGCTTCAGACGCGTCCCCGTCTCCTACTAACGGACTTTCCAAAGAGGAGACGACGTACACATAAGACACAGTAACTACTACTACTACTAGCACTACCACAGTGTGTGTGTGTGTGTGTGGTTACTATAGGGGGTATATGTCCTCCCATCATACATAAAGCCAATAACCGATACACAGATCTCTATTAAATTCACGTTAATTCAGCGCTTCACTCGGATGTGAACCGAGACATCACCGCACCGCTTTCCACGCAATCCAGAATCTTTACAGATGGATAATTATAGAAAGGAAGGATTTAAACAATTTACGCCGTGTGATGGGGGGAGATTTGTACAGTCGGGGGGTTTGTAGACGGCACCAGAGGGGTTACAACTTCCAGAAGATCCGCAGACCTCGCACCAAACGCTCCGCCAGCATCAGACTAACCACGTCTGCAAAAACATCACACTGAATATTCCCGACAATGGAATGGCTCGGTCTCACTCACCCAGAAACGGACTTCATTAGCATTGCCATAAAGCATCAGCTCAGTGTGGTGTTCGTGCAGAAAAATATCACGACCGACACAATGGTTGTTTTCAATTCCTACTTACATCACAGTACCCATCGCTGGGGGAGGGGTTATTACGATACCCTGCGCTGGGAGGAGGGGCAGGGTTATTACGGTACCCAGCGCTGGGAGGAGGGGCGGGGTTATTACGGTACCCAGCGCTGGGAGGGGCGGGGTTATTACGGTACCCAGCGCTGGGAGGAGGGGCGGGGTTATTACGGTACCCAGCGCTGGGAGGAGGGGCGGGGTTATTACGGTACCCAGCGCTGGGAGGGGCGGGGTTATTACGGTACCCAGCGCTGGGAGGAGGGGGCGGGGTTATTACGGTACCCAATGCTGGGAGGAGGGGCGGGGTTATTACGGTAGCCAGCGCTGGGAGGAGGGGCGGTGTTATTACGGTAGCCAGCGCTGGGAGGAGGGGCAGGGTTATTACGGTAGCCAGCGCTGGGAGGAGGGGCAGGGTTATTACGGTAGGCAGCGCTGGAAGGAGGGGCGGGGTTATTACGGTAGCCAGCGCTGGAAGGAGGGGCGGGGTTATTACGGTAGCCAGCGCTGGAAGGATGGGCGGGGTTATTACGGTAGCCAGCGCTGGGAGGAGGGGCGGGGTTATTATTCAGCCCAGGAACTCAGTATTATCTACCAGGAAATTCGGAAACTTTTCATATCATTCCAGGTCATGCAGTTACCAGTCACCCCAAGTGCCCCCCAATCATTACCCGGTACCATCCATTTCACACACAGAACCCCCCCCAAAATGCAGCTCACGTGGACCACTAATTATATTATATTATTATAAATAATAATCTGGCTTTTAACCTCACTTGACACCATAAACATCCAATCTTTTGGAAAGTCACTGACCGTCAGCCATTCCCCTCCTACTATTACCGCTGCCTAACGCCAGGAGCAGAGACAACCCCCAGATCCGGACATAAGAAACATCAGCATTCGCCACAAGAGAAGGGAGTAAAGATCCGAGGAAAGGACTTCATTAGCATCATCGTAAAGCATCAGCTCGGTGCCGTAAAGCATCAGCTCGGTGCCGTAACGCATCAGCTCGGTGCCGTAACGCATCAGCTCGGTGCCGTAACGCATCAGCTCGGTGCCGTAACGCATCAGCTCGGTGCCGTAACGCATCAGCTCGGTGCCGTAACGCATCAGCTCGGTGCCGTAACGCATCAGCTCGGTGCCGTAACGCATCAGCTCGGTGCCGTAACGCATCAGCTCGGTGCCGTAACGCATCAGCTCGGTGCCGTAACGCATCAGCTCGGTGCCGTAACGCATCAGCTCGGTGCCGTAACGCATCAGCTCGGTGCCGTAACGCATCAGCTCGGTGCCGTAACGCATCAGCTCGGTGCCGTAAAGCATCAGCTCGGTGCCGTGAGTCAGCAGAGAAAGTCACCTGAATATCATACGACTGCGGATAAAACCGCACATATTTCACTTCATTTATATTTTGTTGAATCTTTTGCCCAAAAAATATTCAATACCAGCCAAGGGCCGCGGTTGGTCGCAGTGAACGCGGCTCCTGTTGATACATTGATCTATAAAAGCTTAAGCTACATAACGTTGTTGAGAGTCACGGCCCCCAGCTGGACAGCCCTCGTACGGAGGCGTGTTCTTTACGTGACGATGATGACCACACAGAGCACCCGCACCCGATGACATCACAGCGCCGGCAGGAAAGGTAAAGGTAATTAACCCATTGCAGACCGAAGCAGCCGGGCCAAAAACCTGATCCCATGAAACACGACAAACACAACAAACATAAAGCCACCAAGCAGCGTGGCGGAGGGGGGGGGTCACATCCAGCGACACCATTAATGAAACGGACAATAACCATGCGGCCGCCCAGCCGGGCCGACCCTTCCTGCGCTACACACTCTGACCTTTACCCCGGAGCCGTGTGTGTATCCCACGCATGTTTAAATTCCCTCACTGGATTAACACCTACCACTTCCGCTGCGAGGCTGCGCCAGTTATCTACTACCCTCTAAAAAATATCCTAAAGCCGGAGAAGTTTAGCGTATGTAAAATCACGTGACTTTTTTTTTGTAATATTATATATAAAACACGAGAGGAGAGATAAACGATACGCAGAGAGAGATGTAAAGTTATATAAAGCTTTCCCGACCCCAAAGATCTTTATTCCATCTGAAGAAGAGACCTCTGAGGTTCCGGATGCCTAAGCAACCGCGTATAAACTGTATGAAAGAAATGCTCTATAAGTCCCTGTCACAGAAACCAATGACACAGAGCAGTAGGATGATAGGGGGTCACAGATTCCGGGCCGTCTAAACAGAGCGGTGGGCCCCATGCGCCCCCGCGGTTACAGCGAGCAGTCTAAGTCCCTAGCGAGCAGTCTGTCTGTTTCTGATGCTACAAAGAGACAGCAAGTGACACTGAACACACAAACAGAAGTCTCTTTAGACAGCGCCCGGGATGTTGCTATTATGGCGGTCGGGGACCAAAAGACACAAACATTTGCATGTGAAGCGCAGCATTATCCATTACAAAAGAACGAAGCTGCAGCTCTGGCCACAGAAACGCGGAATGTGACAGCAGATCAGGCCCCGTTCGGCCCGTCAGTCTCCCTGATGTAGAGATGTCGGTCTCGTCCTAGATTCAGAAGCCATTTGCCTGCCCCATTTACTTTACTGAGAAAGTGGTGAATGATTGGAACAGCGTCCCGGCAGACGTGGTAGAGGGTAATACAGTGAAGGAATTTAAACGCACGCATGGGACACTCCTGAATCTAAGACGAGCACAACGACTGACTAAGGTCGGAGTTTTTACATCAGGAAATCTGGAAGACCAGATGGGCCGAATGGGGCCGCTCTGCCGTCACATTCTATAGGTTTCATGTATAGGGTTTCTGGGGGAAATGTAACCAATCAAATCACACCATCGGGCTGTTCTTGTTTAGTTGTGAAGCACCCCCTCCCCGGGGTAACAGGGCACACAGCACTTTTAGGGTGTAACATGAGACAGGAAAGCCCCCCTTGGTGTGAGGCAGCACAGAATCAATTCACAGCTGTCACAAAGTGATGCGCGGCCAAGTGACAGCACTGACGTCACGTCACTTTCGGGGGATCATCATCTAAGGTTATGACATCACGGACCGGGCCCAGTGACGCCCCTGGTGCGAGGTGCCCGTTGCTAGGAGACACGGTACCCCAGCTGGCGGTGCCTGTTACCTGGTGCAGGGCGCTGATGCCGTCGGTGTTGGTGCTGTCAATGATTTCCTTCCCGTCCTCCCTCCGGAGCATCTCCTCCGCCTCCAGCAAGTCCCCTCCGGCACAGGCCGCCAAGAACTCCGCCGCCCGCTCGAAGCGGACTGTGCGCCCCCCGTCCCCTTCCCCCTTAGAGCCCCTGCCGCCTTCATCTTCTTCATTCCCGTCCCCGGCTCTCTTCCTCCTCCGCCGTCGTTGCCACCGGGGCTCTGGGGCCTCCTGGTTGGTGCAGGAAAGAGTCCACTGCCGTAGCTGCTCTTTCCGCCTCTCCTTGGCTTGCGCAGCGGCAGCAGCCCCTTCCGCCATGTTTTGTTCCTAATGCCGCCGCCTGAATACCCCCCTCCCTTCTCCTTCTCCACCGCCCTTTACGTCTCGATTCCTGCCGCCAGCTTTCGGCTTCGCGTCATGACGAACTAGCCTAGCCTGCCGCGCACGGCATGCCGGGAAATGTAGTCCCCGCCTCCGACACACCTACGGGTGCTGCGTGAGCTCACTCTGTGAGTGTGATGGCAAACACCCTTACCAAGTGTCCCTCCGTAGAAAGAACAGCCCCAAATCCTTCTGTCAGTAATAATAGAATGAAACCCTTTTCTGCTAAATAAAATATTTATTTTTTTCCAAAAACAAGTGTAACATAATCCCTGTAAATATCCTGAAAATCTAAGATGTTACCTATGGATGGGGAGAATTTTGTGGATTCTCAACAAGATTTATTAGGGTCCCATATAATAATTAAAAAAATAAAGTAATCATTTTATATAGATAAAAGAATTTGCCGGAAGATCGGCCCCTTTCGGCCCGTCTAGTCTGCCCATTTTTCCTGATGTAGAGACTCAAACCTTAATTTCGTTAAGGTCTCATCTTTGATTCAGCTCTAATAACCATAACAACCAAGAGATTGTTTCCGCCCCGTATGTAGCATCTAAGACCATGACAGCCCTTTTATAACACAACCGCGTGGCCTGTCATATCCAGCCGTCGGCCATGCTTGCGTCATTTGGCGCCTGCTGGCCTTAAAGTGCCAGGGCCTCCTCATCATCGCTAATCCGGCCCTGGTCTCCACATCTGAAATCTGTATGCTATCCATTCACTGTATTCTTACAGGACGCCTTGGAACGTATGGGGGCCTCCTGCCGTAGAATTATTACTAGACGGTATAAGGAAAGTCCCAGCATCATTTCCCTGGTCATTTGCCCGGGGGCCATTCCATGCTATATATATAGAACATATTGCTCATCAACGTCTTTTCCACAATCTTATCTCTACATGTCCTTTAAGAACCAGGCGTCATTCACTAGATATCCCTCCTGTGCTATTGCATCACGTTCTGGGCCATGCGCGGGTGAACTCCCATCTGTTTTACGGATTTAAGTATTTTCTAGTTTTTTTAAACTTAGCATTTTTTTATTTTTTGTATTTCCTGTGATTTTGGGAAGATACTTTCAGGTCTGTGGTACCCTGTGATAGACTCGTACCAAGCAAACATCCTGAGCTCCAAGAAGACAGGGACATCATCATCGTTTCATATTTATCTTTACTTTCATTTAACACGATTTGTACAGTTTACATGTTTTTGATATAAATCTCAGCTTTTCCCCCTATTTTAACAATATCTGATTCACGCCTGGAGATCATCTTGTTGATTTCAAGCTTGAACCAGACGAATTAATCTTATTGACCAGTTTGTGATCATCTCTATTGTTCTAAAGCAGGTTCTAGGTTACGCAAGAGCATTAGTGGGTTCTAAGTCAGAGTATGTGTTTCCAATGATTTATTTTTATTACTTTATTAATTTGAATACAATTTGCGTCAATAATAAAAGATATTCTATAAATACACCTATAAAAAATATGAATGGCGGCTTTTATGTGTCAATTTTTATAGGTGCATATTTCAAATATTTTTTTTATGAGTATATTTAACGCATGTGTCACTGGCTGCCATCGTGGAATTCTTTGTAGGACATTGGAAGCAGCTTCAGCTTTTGACGTATCTGCTGATGATCTGGACATTGGCCAGGATGCTGGAGATCCTTAATTGAGACTCCTGGTTAGAGCCGTCTGTTTCAAGTTCCGCACCAGGTTCTTTTATGTCTGTAAAATTCCTTCTGAGATTTGGAGCAGTATTTAGGAATCTATGGTTCATATACCCGGTGTTTTACTTCCGATGGGACAAGGAGGAAAGGTGTGGTGCTTAGATTGAGGAACGCTACTTGAAAGGTCCTGCTAGTAGTTTAATCCTAGGGGTTGTATTTAGGTACTTGCACCTAAGAAGGAACAGAAATGAGTGAGATTCGGCCGTTATGATACAAAATATAATTCTATATATCTACATCCAGGAGTGGACTGGCCAGTTGGCTCATCGGGCAAATGGCTGGTGGGCCCATCCTAACAGCAGCCCTGTACTCACCCCACTCCAGCAGAAGACCAGGTGCTGCGGTGTTCTTCCACCAAGATCAAAATGTATAGTGCAACCTATCATATCCAGCCACCAGCCACGCTTACGCCATTAGGTGGCCACCATCCTTAAAGTGCCAGGGCCATCTTCTTATCCCCCTTTCTACATCTGTTTGTTTCTGGTAGCTCAAGCGTCTATTTTTAATTTTGATGTTACTCATCCATTCTCGTGTCATGAACAGACAACATTTTGCCAAAACAAATCATGTTAAGAAGGGGAGTGCTGAGTTAACACCGTACATTATAATAAAATGTTTCCTGTTGCTTATAAGTTGCAAGTCACACAATCAAGGAATCGTGTCTGAACGTACACAGTTGTGGTGACTAATTGTCTAACTTATCGATAGACTGTAATATGTTTTGTATGCCTGTCTGCAAGCATTTAGGCGAGGTTCGAGATAATTGTCAGGGAGATGTGTACAAAGGCAGAGAAAACTCCTAGCACATGTCACATTTTATGACAGCTGAGCAGCCACTGTTATGATACTAGAATCGATGCCCATAAAAGAACATCATCTGTTTGAATTGAAACTGAGGTGTCCTGAAAAAAAGAGATAATGTGGAACGTAATCTTCAAAGGCTGTTGACATTTTTTCGCTGTGTCTAGCCTGGAGGTTCTTCAAACAAGAGGTTGTGCCACTCCCAATCTTAAGAATACATATATATATATATCATTACATAAGTTATGGTGGGTAAAAGGTGATGGAAAGGGGTAGTAGAAGTATTATTAAACACTCATCTACAGACACCAGACAAGCCAGAAGGCTTGCTTTTCCCTCAGAAATCTCATGGTGCTTTCACAACCACAAGGGATTCTGGGTAGGCACATGCAAATAAGGTTAACAATTATCACCTTTGCCTCTATATCCACTTTATACATGGATTCCTTGAAAGTAATTGCCCGCTGTACAAGGCAGCCTTTAGACAAAACTCAGGAAGAGGTACAATAGCCAGATCACCACTCATGGACAGCGGGCAATTACTTTCAAGGAATCCATGTATAAAGTGGATATAGAGGCAAAGGTGATAATTGTTAACCTTATTTGCATGTGCCTACCCAGAATCCCTTGTGGTTGTGAAAGCACCATGAGATTTCTGAGGGAAAAGCAAGCCTTCTGGCTTGTCTGGTGTCTGTAGATGAGTGTTTAATAATACTTCTACTACCATATATATATATATATATATATATATATATATAGCTTTTTTCTAGAGTAATTTGTGCCCTGTTACTGAACCTTCACATTAGTAGGATCTCAAAAAGGTGTAATTTTTGGCTTCTCCAACGTTGTTCCCCCTTTGTCCATCAGCAAGATGCCCACATCAGTTTCTCATCTTGAAGGAAACAATGGTGGGTTTTGGGCATACCTGAGACCTTCCAAGGGTTGGCTACCTGGAGCTCTTCTTCTCCTGGGTGTGTTTCTGTGATCAGAGGTAGAACTAGCTGTACGTAGAGGCAAGGCTTGCCCCAGTTAGACTTTGAAGGTGTGGGAAGTGGATAAAGGGTGGTGAGGAGTTGACAGAACCAAGGGATGAATGGACATAGCCTGGGAAGAGAGGGGACATAAGCAAAACACTGCTTCCCAGCCCAGAAATTGAAGACACTGCCCAAGAGCCCATGCAGAAAGAGTGCTGCACCCAGAGACTGTATGTTCTTGGGTCCCTCCTAAGACCCCTAAATCAGTTGGGGACTTTATTAGTACCTACCAATGACGCACACACATATACTGTTCTTATGAAACCACGCCACCCAACAGGGAAAATAATAAGAATATTCTGTGAGTACATAACATCCTCTATTCTTATTTTATGTGACATTTATAGATGGCTTCATGCTGAAATGAGAATAGTACATAATGAATATGCAAGAAAAGATCCACTTCCCACCATCTCAAAATGGAATTCTAGACCATCCTCCATGGAATCGTGCGTTATTTTGATGCGTGTTTTAAGCTATTTTTAGATTGAATTGACTCACGAAATGCAAGGCTATGATTAATTATTTCAGGTATTTTTCATTATACATTTTTCATTATATTTTTTTCCTAGAAGAACAAAGTGATATTCTGTAGAACACGTTAGATGATCTGGATTTGAAGTGTGCAGTTAGATAAAGATGGAGGATTTTCATGGTGGTTAACACAACCATGTATCTGTTCTTATTACTTTATTCCAAGTCACTCAATCTGACTTGTCACCAAAATAAACTTAACACAACTTGTAAGAGCTCATGACGCGACTTAACAAACAACTCGAATATTCACTAACCTATGAGTTAATGTTAGTGACAGGTGAAAATGAGTTGACAATATCTGAGTTCCAGCCAAGTTCCACGGGTGTCAACTTGAACGTCTGCCTCTTCAATTATGCATTTCAAAAAATGATCAGTCCCCAAAGAACCTCCCTTATTAACCAGCCAGAGCCAGCTGGTGCTGCCCTCTTTCCCTACCCATGAAGTATTATAGACGTACCTGGGAACTTCCAAGGTTCTACTGGGTAGAACTCGACTTCTTCTGTGGTGTGATTTAAATCAGGGATTAGGACTTGTTGCGTTGAGGTGGCTTAGCCCCATTGAGACGTTAATGGGTAGGGAGTGGCAGTTACTAAAAAGCCATTGAAAATACTTGTCTAGGGTCCCAGGGACATCTCCACCAATGGCATAGGCAGGAAACTTCACCAACATTTCTCCAGATTTGCCATGAACCCTTAGTGACGATTTCATTGGAAGCCGAATGGCGCTACAGAAAGCAATGCTCATTTTTTACGTTCAAAACTGGTCAACTGGACAATTATCAACCCTATTTCTAAACGGGATGGCACATGGTAACAAATAAATAATAATGTAATTATGCCCAAGAGACAAAGGACAGAAACCTAGTATTTTTTGAACAGTAGGTTTATTTAGCACGAGTTTGTGACAATCAGATCCAAGCAACTGAAACAGAATTATGTATGAATGCTGAGCAGAATGTGGCCAGAACTCCGCAAGTGTCAGATGGACAAGCATTCTGGATCCAACTATTGGAGGCAGTTCTCACCTCTCGTGTATGAAAGGGTTAGGAGGTAACAGGGGGTACATGTAGACGGGCTTTATGGAGTGTCCAGTAGGGTCAGAAAAGGATAACTAAGTGGCGTTGGGTAAAGTTAGCGTGCTTTTTTCTGAAGATCAGAAGTTTCTAGTTCTTCATTTCCAGCGTCCACCAACACGTCCTTTCCCTGCTCCTTTTTTGCTGTGTGTGAAAAAGATTTTTTTTTAAATAGAAACATTGCATTAAAAAAGATCAATTAGTTAGGATGTATTCTCTTAATGTTCTAAGACTAGGGAGCATTTGGTCACATCGCACACGCATAGAAAAAGAAACAATTAATTACATCTTTAGGGAGGCAGACTGTATTGGCATTTATCTGAGCCAAGTTCATTTTTTGGGGGTTGTAGCGAGTAACCAAGGTCCAGTACTTGCTGTGGCCAGCAAATTACAAATTACTGATTTGATCTGAACTTTCTGCACTAAAGATCTAGTAAAAAACCTTTAAACTTATAGTAACTTTATTCAAGCAAGCAAGCGAATTCTATTAGAATCTGGGGACATTATGCACACAAAACCAGTAATTCCTTCGAAACAAATGCCTAACAAATCAATAATTCTACAACAGAAGGTAAAGTATGTATGCGACTTACAATTTCTGTGCATGGCTGATGCGGTTGTAAAGAACATTCATCTGAAAGAAAAAAATATGGCATGACGACTCTGGTACGCTTAATACTTAATATGCCACTTTGTATCACACGACAGACTCCAGTGGAGTCTCTCTACCTCGTATCGTTGGGTCTTCATTTTCTCCATCAGATCATACTTTTCAGATTCGAGCTGATACATCCAGTCCGTAAGCTCTTTAGCACTCTCTCTGTCAGTACATAGAACACAATTACTGTTTATCCACGGTTACATTTTTCTATACAGATAAATAAACTGCAATAACCCTTTTTGGTTTGTCGATATGATGCTGGTCGGGACACTATGAAAAAAGGAATCTACTTTTATTAAGTGAGCTGCAAGTCTATGCTAGGAAGAAGAGGGCAGAAGAAGGCTCCGGTGAGGATTAGGAGACACCACTTGGGTTGTTGGGGAAATCACTAGTAATGGTGTCCAGCAAGGGTTAGGTCTCTTAAAAAGGTAAAGTGTGGCTGTGTCTGTCTAGATGTCGGCAGCGCTTATGTCATCAGATGGTCGCTGGCCTTAAATCTCCCCATCATCACCAGTCTGGTTCCATGTATTCAAACTGGAGCACTGTATATATGTTGCTTATATTGTAGGACCTGGGTCTGGACAACATCCGAAGGTAACCATGGACCCATTCAGTTTTAACTTGTTCTCTATGGATGACACATTTCTCCTTCTAGATTTGTCTGTCTGTCTATACACAAATTTGTCAAGCCCTTGCTGACCCACCACTAGCAAAACCTATAGTGGATACCAACACTATATATATACACAGTACAGAGGTGGAAGGTTTCTATAGTTCAACAACCCCTTCTGCACCACAGGTTACTTGCCCTGGTACCCAAAGCTTACTTTAGTTGGCTTTCACTCATGGCTTCGACGTTTAGTGGTTTGTGCCTCTCGGCTAACACCTTCCTCTTCATCTCACGCCCTGTCGGTCTCTTTCCCCTCTTTTGTTCCGCCTAGAAAATAATTAGAGACAAGGTGCCCAATGTTCAACATGACTTCCTCGGACCACATTTACATCATATCGCATTATGCAAGAACCCATTCTCCATCGAAAAAAGAATATACAAACAACATATTAATAAATGTTAATCTGTTTTTGATTAGTAGTTATGGAACCAAAGCAGAACGGCCATAGTCATTATCATCTAACAAACAAAAAAAAATCACCCGCATTCCAAAAAAAATCCTAGTTAGTATCAGGAACTAGGTCACATTCTAAAATGTTACCTTCACAAGGTAGCCTCCAAAATGGGCTCCCATGTTGGACAATACTTTCTTTTTCTTGGCATCATCGTCGGCACGCTTTTTAGCCTCCTCTTCTTCTTTCCTCATTTTTTCTTCCTGTAAAACAAAGTAAGATAAGGATTTTGAGGCTCTCTTGCCCATCACGTGGAGAAACACATGAAGGACATCTCTGCTGGTAAACAGAACTAGGAGCAACTCATGAACGGATATATCAACCGTATGGCTTTCCAAGCTTTAGGAGGCCTTGATGAGGCCTTGACCTCACTCCTCAACCATCAATAGACACTTACAGCCATTCTAGCTTGTCTTTCCCGCTCTTTTTCAGTCCTGAAGCGTTGTTGCTCGGCTCTCTCAGCTCTACGGTGGTCCTGTGATTTATCCATATAATAAATAATTGGAATAATAAAGTCAGAGGCCGCAAAGCAATTTCATAGACACCAATTTCATTACACCAATTTATATATATTTTCTAAATGAAGAATTCTTCATGCTGTGCTACCATCATTTTAAATTTAGTTAATACATCATTTTACATTTTAAAATAAATTTGCTTTCTTGTGCCACAAATTGGGTAGCCCAACCTATTTTAAAGTGGGGCTCAACATTGTTATTTGTAATATACATATTTTACATTTTTAAATGTTTTAATGCAAAATAAATCTGTATATATAAACTGATTAGGGAGCTCTAATTGTAACAATCCTGGAATCGATTCACAACCCGTTATTCTCTCTGGGCCCTCGGTTCGGGGCAACTGCTTTATTGGTTATCGGCAGGGACTATTTATCGCTAGACAATAGTCCCTTGCCTTGTGTACAAGGAAATATACATACTATTCTATCCTTAAGACCAATTAATTCCTCTTCCTCCTTCTTGCGTTGCTCAAAATGGACATCAATCAAGGTCTGAAGTTCCAAAAGATCCTTTTCCATGCGTTTCCTATGGATGTCCTATTGAAACAAGTCATTAGTAAGTAAATGTAGAACATGGAACCAGCGCAGCTAAGAGGACGGGGCCTTGACTGGATGAGGAGGTTGGTTGAGGATAATAGGGTTAAGGAACATTGGTTAGGAGACTTTGGGAGGTCCTGTATAAATAGGTCCCTCCATTTTGTGATTTTAGTTTTTCTTACCTGAATTTCCCACCCTCCCTCCATGTTATCAGTAGGATGATTGAGGGTCTTCTCGTCGGTGTCACAGTGACGGGGCTGGTCAGTGTAAGGTGGGGTGGAATAACGGTATAACGGTTGGTTAATGGTAAATAGTGTGTTTCTGGTTTGGTTGGCGTTGGTGGTTTCGAGCTGGTCTGTGGCTCAGAATCTGGTGTGGGAAGGGTGCGTCTCGGTAGGCTCTTTCCCGACTGGTTTTGGTGTTGGGGTTATTGGTGTTGTTATTTGTATGGGAAGGGGGTGTCATTGTCGGGGGATGAATGTATGCACTGTATTACTTGTGGTGTTAATTCTGACAATTACTTTATTGTGTTAATAACTGATTGTGTTTGGTTCCCATACATATTAAAATCTGTGGCCCACAAAATCGACGATTCCTCAGTCAAGTGTTATCATATGGGTCATATGAGTATACCCAGGCACACTCGAGGCTTGCTCCAGAGTCTGAATCTTTAAACTAATTTCAGATTCTCAGGATAAAAAGGAAGATTCTCAGGGCTACACAGTCTTTAAATCTATTCTGATTTAGTATCCCAATTGGGGCTTTTCTCACTTAAATCGCAGCTGAAAACTCTGATGTACAGGTGACTTCATTCAGAGTATGTTTACCTCCTGACAAGTAATGGTTTTAGGGCCACTGGTGGATCAATACAATGGAATCTATTAAAAGGGTTTATATTTGGAGAGTTAGAGTCATCTTACTTATAAAATCCCCAAATAAATAAACATGTGAAACAGGCAACAAATGGTTATCCTATGAGATGAAGTTCAAGGACATGTCTATGCATGAAGCAGGGCCCACATGGGTGGGGTTGGTCGGGAACCAGACCATCGATACGTTAAAGGACAGTTTCAGACATGAGACTACATCTGGCCTCTGATAAAGTAATTATAAGACATGGTGCGTTATGATGATACATCCAATTACCGTAAGCATCAACCACCAAGTTGTATTTTTGTTTGCATAAAGCGAGATAAGGTATTATCTCGCTTTATGATAAAGTATTTATTGTAAATGTGTTCGGGAAAAACTGCGTCTACAGGAAGTCTGCAGTAATAAGAAAGCATGACTCCATTGCCCGTCTCCTCGTCCTGCCTGCTCGCCTGCTGTCAGACACATGGGAATACAGCGAGGGGACGTGCTCCTGCTGACTCACATGTTACTAGTTGGAATCACAGCAGGGCACCTTTTCTTTAGCAAGCAGGAGGAACTGGAGAGGAGCTGCTTAAAAATGCACGGTGGCGTCACTAGGGCTGGTGTCACCCAAGGATTGGTCCCACCGCCATCTCTCGGTCACCCCCGGGAGCGCCTGAATCTCGGAGGAAAGCAAGCTCTGCACATGTGGGGAGAAGATGGCAGCTTCAGGTGTCACTCTTGATGATGGTGTCAGCTGATGGTCCGCACCCTCCTAATGACCCCGCAAACATCAGCTGACATTATGGCGACAACCATGCCTGATGGAGCTACTGCCAAGATATTAATGCCCTCCAAATATTATTCTCACAACTTGGTCTGATGAAGGCCAGCATGTACAAGGAGGCTACAATCAGCCCCCAGTTTCCACCCCAATAGGGCCAAGTTATGGCGTCATCCTTAATAAACTTAAATTAAAAAATCATGGGACTAATACTTACATCAAAGTCAACGCGTTCTCCCTCTGGGATTTTAGGAGGTACAATTTGTGTCATCATTGGTCTGCGTATAAAAAGAATACAGGTTAATGTACAACAACCACTTCTTTATGAAACGGGTTTTGCAGCTCCTCTTAGAGAGAGTAACTCGTAATAATGTATTTTCTTTGAACATAAAGCCAACAACCTCAACAATACACAAAGTGTTGGCGCTACCAACTGCCAGTAAGTTCACCTATTAAAAATAGTAATTTTTTTTATTGTTGGTAAAAGATTACTTATTGATGAAATTGAGACAAAAGGGACTGATCTGGCCTTGCGCAATGCATAATTCAATCAATAAGGTTTCATTATGCAGTTGGAACCGCAGCTCTCCTCTAAGAAAACTCTTCTGTCGACACTAGCTTTAGTAAATAAACTACTTGACTACTTCTGTTTCGAGGTGGCCATTTTTGGGTAACAATTCAAAGAAATCATCACCTTCTGTGTTTACAAAAAAAGAAATCGCCATTCCAAGCAACCCTAAATTGGGAGATTCTGGATCCCAAACATCATAGCTATTCTTTAGCACAAAGTAATCACATCTGATGTGACACTAAATTCCCCTTAAAGACTAAATTTAAGTAAACATCTTTCCCATCATATGTAAAAGCTTCAATCAGGACTGTGTTTTTTTTTTCCAAATTAGACTGGCGAAAACAACTCCCTTCTGCACTTCTTTTAAGAGCATTTCCTCTGTATTCTCCGAGAAGGAGCAACTGCGAGATACGTCAGGAAATGAACAGTTCAAAGGAAATTGTTTCCTTTTGCCTAATGAAAAACAGCAATGCGATGTTGTTTGGTTTAGAGAATACACGGTGACATGTCTACTTGTCTACTTTGAAGAACAAAAGTAGAAGACGGTCTTGTTAGTGCCAGAAAATGGTCTTCTGCTTCTGGTCTTTAAAGTAGACAAGTTGACACCTTCTAAGGTTACCAGAAACACAACTCTTAAAAAGTCTGTATTCTTATCCCAACCTAGTAATTTCTTACGCCCCACTAACAGTTCTTCTGAAATGGTAACTGTCCATCTTTAGTGGATAAACCCCATGATGAGCCTCTTGGCTGTGAGTGAATGAGTGAGTGAATGAGTGAACACATATTCAAAGAATGTAACAGTAAACCGATGGCCCAGTGGTTATTATATAGGCTAAGATGCTTTGAGTAAAGGTTTAGGGTAACAGAGAAATCTAATTACTACCTCAATGATGCCATGTTCCATTTGGCATTGGTTGATGGATGGATGGATGGATGGATGGATGCTTACTTAGTCGTAGGAATCATCCATACTCCCTTGTGCCACTTTGTAGGCACCAAGGGTTATAACTGATGGGTTTGCTTTCAGTAGTTTTCCCGTTAAGGTATTAGGAGAAATTACTAAATCATTTCTTGAGCTAAAGATGTGGGACATTATGGTCTTCTGAGTTGACAGCCGTTACTATGCTAGAGGTTACTCATTAGGATCCTAAAAAATAGATAACATGCAAAATCTACAAAAGGAACTCAATAAGTATCCTACCACGGTAACAATGTTATCCAAATACTTTAATCCAACCTATTTTGCTGGTGGTAAAAAGGGTAGCATCCAAATTCTTCGCCCCAAAGCAGCCAGCAGAGAACTTCCCCCATCATTCTTCCATGACAGTTGTCATTACTTTAGAAAGCAGTATTAAAAATACACCAAAAAAGTGCTTATTTGGGCCACAACCTACAGTATGGCTGATCGCAACGAACCAGTAATAAACTTGAATTCTTTTCTGCTCATCTGATTTACTAAATCGACAGAAACTCACCACTGACGGTACTAGACAAACGCTCAAACCTTACATACCTTTGTCTTGTTGGACGTTCTTCCTCTGTCAACAAAAATAAAAATATATCACATACCAGTCACTTGGGGAGAAAGAATTCGGATAACAAATAAGACATATATATGTAGTTAATCAGAGTTTCTTAAAAGCATAAGGAGTTATATTAAATGACTCACCACTTGATTCCATCAAGTTACAAAATCATAAGTTGAAGAGGTAAGGCTTAAGTACACAACACCGCGGGAATTTTCTGTGTAACCTACATGGTTTAATTACGGCCATGAACACTTAACACAAACATTTGTTCTTTTTATTTGTTTTTGAAAATTAGTCACTTCCAGAATAACACGGAAGTTCAGAGTCTCCCTCTCTCTATATACATGGAGGCGAGGTATCGATAGATACTTAAGGGAATAATAAATCAAAAAAAGTTGTACACAGGTAAATACACGGGGAGTGACAAATACGTAGCAATCATCAATAACTATGCTAGACTCGCGCCGTAACCTTTCACGTTGCTTAAGAACATGGGGCATCCTGAGGACAGAATTGTTACCCTCAACCCAGGGCAGTATCAATGAGGCATTTTAGCATGTAGGAGGCGGCAACTAAAAATATTCAACATTAAGGAGAAAATATCACTGATTAAGCAAAAAATCATCATCGTCAGTTTGGGAGAAACAGTGCTGATTCCATATTATCGAGTGACGCTGATTTGGGGGGGGGGGCACTTGAATGTAAAGAAGGAAAAGATGGAGAGATGTTTTGCCCGATGATGCGGAAATTTGAATATCGTTACAAAGACAGTAATGGGTCAGCATAGGTTTGATTTAAATAAAAGATCCAAATTAAAGAAGTGTTATATAGTATGGATTTTGGGTAGACTTGGGTGTTTTGTTTTTATTGCTTTCTTTAATAGCAGATAAGGAGCTGCTTGCAGGTTACCCGTATTGGCACGTTTCAAGTCAGTGACCATGACTTTGGCTTCTTCCCAAAATACCAACCTAATTTAATAGTAAATGTGTTCTTTTTTTTCTTTTCTTAGTAGTTCCTCCGTCACTCATTACCTACTTTATCTACTTAGAGCCGCCTGATGTATTTCTTACATTTTCTGTACATTATTGTCCATGTTCTATGAATTATGAGTCCCACTTAATGCTGACTTTCTCAAACAAAGAAAATACCTTCTTCTATGTGCTCTCCATGCTCTTCTGTAAGATGCAGCAGCAGCGGTGGGATAATGTCAGAAGGCATAGGGCGAGATGGCAGGAGGCAGGCACACACAGGGCAGGAAGGCAATAGAAATGTGAGACAAGCATAAACGGTGATTAAACAGAAGCTTCGGCACAACCAGAGTTCACACGGCCATCGAGAACTAGGTGGACGTTCAAGCTTTAGGAATGATGACTTCAGAGTATTAAATTTCTGTTCCTGAAGCAAGGTATCCAACATTGATGCTCCTCTACTCACTCATCTGATCGTTGGTAAATCAAGGGCTGTGTTATTCAGCCGTATCACCAAAAATATGGAATTTCTAGCTCCACATCTAACAAAATTATTCAAATCAAATCCTTAAGCCTTATTATATGGCATACCTTAATAGATATTGATAGTGATCAATGGTCAGTAAGTTTGGTTAACATGACCTCCTAAAGTGGCGAGGACTCAAGTACAGCAGTATACCTCCAACAACAATTATTACAATAGTAATATTAATAATAATAAATTATTTAATTATCAGCTGGGGACTTGTACAACCAATAGGCATCTGAGCTCTTATGTTACCCATCAATCATGGGCTGGTTGACCCTTCTTACAGGAGAAACATGTTGTGGTCGACCTTCCATAATGCAATGGGTTTACCATACATTTTACACCACAATTTGACCACAATACCAGCATTTTTATGCTGTTCTTTAATCGTTTTACACTAATGAGTATTTGAGGCACTAAGGCTGTCTTTTACTATGAACTTTGACTTAATTTGAATTCACTTGGACTAATATGTCTTTATCTGCTTATGATATCATAAAACAGATCCTGATTATTACCGGGACGTTACACCTCTTTACCTTCAGCGACTTCTTCTTCATGTTCCCCTGTGAAGAACAGCAATGAAGCAGCAGCAGAATAGCGGGCACACCAGAGGAAAGAGAAAAAGCAGCAATTTAACTCATGCTAACAAGCATACTAACAAGCATACTAACAGACAAATCCAGGGACAGGGTCCACAAAGGGAGGAGTGGATGGACAACTTCTTCCTCGGCCAAACATGCTCCCAATTGGCAGCGTTTACCCCAGCCCAAAGCAGAAAAACTGCTCACCTGGACCTGAACATGTAGTGTGGATTCTATACATTCACCAGACGGTTTTAATTACCATTAATACATTTTAGCCTAAAATCTGGATATTATATATTAAATTATTAAGACAACATGCAAAAAATTATTCTTAAGCATTATTGCTTCTCAAATAGTCCATGTTTCTTGACAAAACATGGGTGTCACATAATTGTTCGAAGTTATAGGGATTGGTTGTTATGGTGGAGGTTGGTTCCTGAATCTACCAATTTAACCTCTCATCTGCATTATTTTCCCTTAGTGGTCCAGAAGAACAAGCATGGAATCTATGCCTCTGACAACAGATCTCCTTTCTTTATTGTCTTAAAGGTCGGCTCTAGCAAAGATTACCAGTGGGTTCCAGTATATGATGCCAAAGGCAGAATGGAGCCATGCCATTGAGCAGAAACCAGAGAGTGATGTTCTTCAAAGGCATCGATGTCTTGGTCCTTCTGGAGTAACAGGAACCGAGCATCCAGACACGTCTCTCCAACTCTCAGTTACACGGATGGGTGTACCGGAGGTTTTTAGGGTGAATTATCTTCATTAATAAACCCTGTTCTTCTACTATTAGGCCATGACGGGACATTGCACAAGCCATCGCAATCAAGAGATTTTTCAGTAGAGCAACTGTGGATCATGTCATTTGTACAGCGCTGCAGTATATAATGGCGCTATATAACTCAGTTAATAATAAGTGATAATAAATACTGTAAAGTCTCCGTTATATACATTAGTGGATCCAAATTTAGAAATATCTTTCTTTCAAAAGACCAAGCCCTCCTCCATCTCCATGTCCCTTGATGCAAAATCAAATGCATTTTCCGCATTTTATTGATTGACTTTAAGACTGTTCCACCATTAGTATGGATGTTATAGGATAAGAGCAATACTCGGTATGTAAACGGTGTTGAATAAAACATAACGGAAGACGATGCATTATTATTCCCGTCTTTCCTATTAACTTGTTATATGAAAAAACAGCTTGAAGCTCGTTTGAATTTGCTAACTAGCGTTTTGCTGTAAATATTATTACAGAAAAGCGTATCGATGGCTTGAAGAATGCAAGATACGCCTAAGCTTATCACGTAATCGTATAATAGCAAGATGTTTATTGTATTGAGTACGAAATCTAAATGACATGATGTTAATTTAGCAGGGGTCAAAGTAACACATTGACGACTAAAATTAGCAAAACAGGATATCCAGCCCTTTGCCAGGAAATAGAGAACATTACTTTCATTTTACTTGTAGAAAGGGGTTATTTTTGGTAATGACTCTGACTAATTAGCTTGTTACTTTTGGAATATTACCTTTTCATTTAGTAATTTATTAAATCTATTTTTATATTATTATTTTATCTTTTTTTTTTCTTTTTTTACACTTTGTTATGTTCTCTTGCGTTAATCCTATATTCTGCTTTATGTATCATATTGTTAATATATGCTACAATGTTAATGTATACATTTTCCGAACTTTGTGGGTTTTGTTTAGTCCTTACTGCTTTCTAATCACTAATAACCCCTTTAATCACATTAATATATATATATATATATATATATATATATATATTATTACTAGCCCATATGATGTGAATACCATGGACAGGGAGGTATTGGCAATGAGAGGGCTGCTCTGGCACTTTAAGGCCAGCGGCTGCCTGATGATCCTGCGGAACCCGATCTGCCGCTCCAGGCGAGTGTTTGCTGCCGGCAGCCGGCCCGGTGTGTCCGGCACTGACCATGGGGAAGCATTTCCCCCTGACTCTGTTTATCCCTCCCCAATAGCTTAACTTTCTCCTAGTGTTTAGTGGCTGATTGCTGTTGATTGTCTTTGTAATTTTGGGGAGCAGTGAATAGAGGGAACTTCAGAAGAGGAAATTGACCACCAATCTACCAATAAAGCTGAGTAGTTCCCCTGAGTAGCGTTCACTCCTACAAGTCTGGATATGGCAACTAAAAAGTAAATGCTACCATCATATTCTCCAACACTCCTACCAAGAGCATCATCTGCCCAACCTAGAATTCTAAAAGGGAAAAAAAATCTGGAAAAATAAATAAATATATATACATTTGGTCCCATATGAATATTAAGCAATTATGAAAAAAAAGATTCTTTTTGGGGAGATCTCACCTTCCTCTTCCTGCTCTTCTTCTTTTATACGTAAAAAAAAACCAAGAGGAAGAAAAAAAAGGTTATTTTTGGGGATAACAAACAAGAATCACAGAAAAACCAAACAGAATCTTCAAATATGGTTATTAAGAGTTGTGTCAATCCGTTCCGTGAAACAAGAAGTGTTGCTGTAAGAGAGAAGACATTAGATAACAAATTCCACGTCATTCGATAATAGTAGTAATTTGCCAAAAACGTACATTATTGGTCAAGAATATTAACGTGATCTGCAATCTACACCATCTTTGCTGACACATCAAAAAGAAAATGGATCTCTGGTAGTAAAGAGGGTCTCATGGTGGCACATCATGCATATGTCTCAATCAGGAGCAACTTGGACTACAGCCGGGGAACCAATGCCTCAGAGGTTCTGAGCAGAATTCCTTTGCGTGCTGCCCCTGGATGTTGTAAAGTCTTAAGCCCCACTGCCACCAAAAGCGGATTTTTCTTTGACAAGACAGCTGTTTAATTATTATTACCATTTTGGAGGTACTCCATGCACAATGCAGCCCCTTAAAAAAATGGACATTTTCTGAAATTCACCCGTCTGGCCCTATGATATATGCATTTTTCTGCTCCTTCTGTGAGTTATACACTATATTTTAGTGTATAGGACTTGGTAGGGCGGCAGATCTGGTTATCACCTGGCATATCTCTATCTATTTGGTAGGCATGCCTTCCCGGGTTATAGGATGCCAGCCTGCTCCTGACTCCAACACAGAACCTTCACAAACGCTGGTTGGCATAAAGCGTACCTTTAGCAGCCTCCTCCTCTTCTTCCTCTGCTATAGCAAACACAAGCGAGAGCAGGGTTAGACGGGACATTTTGCAACAGCTTAGCACATCGTTTATAAAAAGGTGGCTTTATGGCAGCCATATTTAGAACTTTGGCAAAAAAAAACTTGTTTTTGGGCACTGAGTGGCCCGGAGACCCATGGAAGCAGCGCTTCACCCGGAGACTCCGGGTTACACTTACAATATTTAAATAATAGTTGGGGAAGCAAGCAGAAAGGAAACGGCTTATTTAATACCAACACTGACATAAGAAAGGGGAGCTTCAAATATCTTTGAATAATGCACGTAATATAAAAAAAAAATTTGTTCTTGGTAAAAAATGGATTAGTATCTTTTTTTGCTCTTTCCTGCTTTTGACCGAGTATTAACCATGTTTAGTTTGCAAGCAAGCGGATCACAAATAAAAACAGGCATTTTTTATTATATTCCGTCGCCTCTTTTTATTGATATGTGCCATAAGCAACCATGCAGAAAAATCATTTCTCACAAAACATTTTCCAGAGTGTTTACTGTTCAGAAAACTAAGCACAATATGTTAAAGTGATTTTAAAAAAAAACACAGAATAAAATACTTTATAAAATAACTATTTTTATTTCTATGCATTTAACATTTAACCCTTTAGCAGATCCCTATTTGGTCCTCATTGCATATAAGTAGCCTGTTAGGTCACAATAAATGAGATTAAATCTTAACTCATCATCCGTATATATATATATATATATATATATATATATATATATATATATATATATACACATATGGTCCTTTATCACTCCCATCACTCCTGTGTTCATATATCCAAGTTTAAGTTTAAAAGGCTAATTGATCCCTTCCACAATTACAGCTAAAAATGTCCTTGTTTTCTTTTGAACGATATTATAGATATATAAATATATATATATATATATATATATATATAAAGATATATATATATAAAAAGATATATATATATATAAAGATATATATATATATAATATATTATATCTAATATTATATTATATCTAATATATATAATATTATATTGGCTGTAATGAAAACAAATATGAATAGCAGTAACAAAGAATAATGCACTTACCCTCTTGCTGCTCCCTAAGGGGATGAAAGGGAAAACATACAATAAGCATTAAACACGGGAAAGGAAATGTCACATGATCTGGTGTTAGGTGAATGAGAACACGCTACACGTGTAACCTGATCAAACGAAACAATAAACCAAGAGGAATCTAAAGAATTAATAATAAAAATAAACACTATATAAGGGTAGCTAAGATTTTGTAGATACTTAATATAAATAATATTTTAATATTTTTACCATAAAGGAAATGTATAATATCAATAAAATAATTTTAATGGAAAAGATCACTTTTCTGTTTTGCGGTTTAAACTCAAGGATGAGGCAGAACTGATTGGCAGAGGGGTCCCAAAACAATTAATGTATGGGGGGGCCCTAAAGTTCTAGATTGCCTATTAAATAGGAAAATGCCCCAAGAAGTAATTCTGGTAAGAAATGTAAATAAAGCGAGATTTTGGATTAAACAGATCCCCTGAAAGTAAAAAATGGAGAAGAGACTTACTCGTAATCCACTTCTTCGGTGTCAGACATTATGTCGAATGCGGAGTCCTCCTTAAAAGCCAAAAGAGAAAAAAAACCATATAAAAACCACTAAAAATATCTCCAAAAATAGTATAAACAATTCAATCTGAAGGTTTCCTTAAATGCCCAGGTCATATAGGATATTATATTAAAAACTACACCCATAAGGGGGTGAATATGTCTACCCTATTGATTTTCCTCCTGTGATTGAAGCTCCCATCTACCTCTGCAGGGGGTCTTGGGGATGTCCCCTCAACCTGCCTGACTTTGTACCGTGACGCTCAACTGAAAAAAGGGACTTAATATATATTTTTATAATGTATGTATGTTAGGGTTGTGCGGTTACACTAAACTGGTCTAATGCCAGATGAATCTACATGGCTCGGCTCAGATGGTCCTAATTCCGCTTCATGATCTCAAAGTGCTTTTAGAATAAAGGGGGTCATTGTTTCAGCGGGGAAGAATGTTACTATAAGTCCAGCTGACATATTAATTCTCCTCTTTAGGTCACAGAATACCGGCGGTGCGAATAAACCGTCCCCCGGGGTCTGAGGCTTATGTCTATTTCGGTGAAGTCCTGGATTCTAACAATATCTTGGCACCGAATCTAGAACAGATGGGACAATGGAACCAGAAGTAGAGCAGGATTTCTTTGCTGGTGCCCCTGAAATGGTTAAAACAGTTTCCCCCGTGGGTTCAGTGGAACACAATAAAAGGTTAACCGGACAGAGACTGTATATCGTATAATTAGATTTTGTAATAATCCGGGCTAAATAAGACGTAGCTGGAAGAACACATCTTAGGGTTCTGGGCATTAAGGCCATAGGTGTCCCGAAGATGAGACCTGGGGTATTTATGAATGTTCTCTCTGGTCCATCTTAAAGGAGATGCCCATAAAGTCGTTTTATTAAAGGAATATATATATATAGTGATGTATACGGTAAGGTATTGTTGTAGTGTTGTTTCATTTGGTTCCAATAAACATCCTTGATAGGCAGACCTGGAGGCCGTCATTGTTGTCAGTCGTGTGATATTTTGGGTGACTTTCCCTCAAACCCCACACTGAGCTGATGCTTTACGGCAGTGCTAATAAAGTCCATTCATCCGAGTCAGGCTGGTGATTAAGACCGAGCAATTCACTTGTTGACCACAGTATGATATTGAAATTTGAAATTGTATTAATTGGATTGAAACCCACACCAATTGACAAAAAAAAAAAAAAAAAAGGTCTGGCTGACGTGTTGGAACTCTCACCACGCTCAGTCAAAATGATAGGTGTGGTAGGTGGCAGCTGCTGTAGTAGCTTAACCCTTTCTATGACATCTTCCGAAGAATGATGCAAAACGCCATCACAGAAAACAATGTAACGCTTTCCTTTAAACACGGCGGAGCGCCACCGATCTCCACGATAATCATAGCCCCGAGTGATTAGACGCGGAGCTCGAGCAGCTGTGTTTCTGGTGTTCCGACGCCTTTGGATTTCTGATTGCCGCAGCTGTTATTGTATTCCTGGCTGAAATACTCTTTGTAGAATAAATAGTGTTTTTGTGCCACTTTTGATTTCGTTTGTATCCGAAACTCATTTTCTGCATCAAATCTAGAAAATGTTCAAAATATCTGAGTTCAGTCTTAATAAACTGGACCGATTTAGTACCCAGACACCATTTCTAAATTAGGTTTCAGGTTAAAGTAGATATCTGATCGCCCTAACCGGGGCTGGTCTTACGGTCCAGCTCTGACCTATTGACGGCTGCCATCTGCCAAGTCCTCAACTATGGCCATATCCTGTCTGCTAGCCTCTAATTGGTTAATTCCCAGGAAGAATAATAACTTTTTAACACATTTTTAATGATTAAAACACATTTAATATGTATCTGAACCGAAAGCTCAAGAAATTGTCTCAAGAAAACATGATTTTGCCTAAAGTGTTCTTTTTAGAACATTTGCTCATTAAATCTGTGCTTGGAAGAAGTCTGATTAATAAATAATTAATAATAAAAAAAAAACATATAGAAGTGAAAGAAAAGTAAAGCTAAATATAAAATAGTTAAAGCGTTGATTGGATTAAAGTAGACCGCCCTGGACCGGCAATCACTTAGCAGCGCTAGCTCTTTAAGGCCAGCGGCAGCCTGATGTGGTAAGCGCGACCTACAGCTCGATACTCATGTCTGAACTACGCTACGTTTTTATACAGGTAGATAAGTGTAGATGAGTGTGTGGCGCCATCCGCTAGCGGCTGCCAGATGACCAGTCCGGGCTTGGTACTGTCTGGTCTGTCTGGTGTCTCATATCTCCTTTATACATGAGAACAATGGCCGGTATCTTAGTTGCAGCATGTGTGAACCTGAGAAGTGTTACTAGACAAACCTAAATAAAAAGCAGGCTTCAGCCCGGCATCACTGCTTTCAGGCAAGAAAGCCGGCCCAGGACTGTGACGGAGCTAAGATGAAGACCATGAGATCCAGATGCAACTTGTAGCAACTGGGAAAGTTTATTGTAATAACAGAAGTGGAATGTTCTTCCTCTGTCACTGGTTAAATCTCAGTGGGGCTACCTCTCCTCCAACAAAAACAGAAGCCACGCTATATTTAACGGCTCCCAATAGGTTTGGGAAGTTGGGTTATTTATTGTCAAAGGCATAGTCCGGGGAGGGATCCGAATATGTCGCAGAAAAAAAGAATCCTAAAATCTCTGGGTACCGTTGGAGTGAGCGCAGAAGAGCCCGACAGCTGTTTAAATGTCAGGTTTATTTTGAAGTCCTGTTGATTGTCCTAAAGCCCTTTGTTATCACGTGCGTCTTTAAATAAAACATATCACATTCCAGCTTGGGTTGCACTGATGCCAACCATGCCAGGGACCTTCATTACGTTTATGGACAGGTTCTAAACTGCTTTTTATCCAGCCTGCTACTTCGGATTAGGTGTTGTGGATTGTATTCCCGAGTTCTGTCCCATCACTACGGCTCTATAGGTTAAATTAAGTATCAAACAATCAAAATGACTTTAATCAGTTATTAAAGTCATTGTAATGTTGATGGATCCTCTAAGGTGGTTCATGGGACCAGTGCCAACCATTGACTCAGGTCTCAGGGACCAAGATTGATGGAAGAATTTGCGAATAAGTTAATAATTGACCTTAAGAAAAAATTCCTTGCCCCCACTACATTGCCAACTGGCAAGTGTGGGGCATCAGAGGGTATAATAAACAGGGATCATGAGATCATGAGATTGTGTGTTATATTGGGAGTCTGGATGGAGGTTGCTGGAGTGGCAACATGTCCATATGGAGGTCCAGCAGAAGGCGGTCAATATAAACACGAAAAGAAAAGGGGAATGAAAGGGAATACGATGTAGGAGAGCCCCTAAATTCCATGCTAAGGAGCCATGACCTAGGTAACTTTAAGGAAAGACCAACAATTTTGGGGCCAGAGTGTTATGATCCATTGTTCCGTATAAATATGTCCCTGGTAGAGCAAATGTAGGACGCATTAGTCGTGTATGTTTGCAATGAGCTACAATTGCTTATATTTGGGGTGTTTAGAACATATGAGCTGGAGGACCACCTGTGTAATTGTGAAACGGAGTCACCTGGCAGGGACGTACATAAACGTCATTGGCAGTTATCTCAACCACAATACAGTAAACATTGTTACAAGTACCTAACATTAAACAAAAACCAAGGGTGTTCTGGGAGGAAATAATCATCTATTGTCACAAATACATTTCCATGTCATGCTTTATATGTCACTCTTTTATTTTACTCTTATTTTACCTTATTAACCTCTATCATCAAATTGAATATAAGTGTATCTTCTGTCGTGGGATATATCATATGGCAATATCCAATTCTGTAATGTGCTATGGAAACAAAGGCAAGGGAATCACGTAGGTCCCTGTAGCTCCCATGGTTCTAGGGGTCACCATGTGGTATTTTGCACCACTCCACCAAATCCATTTCTCCAAGAGGCTATACTTATTGAAACCCTTCCAGCACTCATGAGCATGTGCACTTCGAGTAATGTTACTGTATAAAAAACTGTATAAAAAACAGTTGGATCTTTAGATGATCCTCTTTCCTTCGATGTCTATGTCTCTGTAGACCCAGGTGAGCCAGACCGCCCTCCTGGATGCTCTATGGCAATCCCCTAAAAAAAAATAGATCTGAAACTTCGTTCATGTTTCTGAAGTACAGTGGACTGCCGTACATATAAGTCAGAAACTCCAAATTTAATTTGAATGGGTCAATAACCACATTAGTTCAACAGAAAAATGTCATAATAATAATAATAGGTATTCTGGATAAGTATAATATGTTAAGGTTACATTTTTGTTACATTGTTTACTTTGGCAAAGCCTGCAATTTACCGTTTAGAACACTGAATAAATCCAAGTAAAAATATAAGTTTTAATAATAATAATAATAAGATGATGACTATAATAATTTAATATATTAATACCACCTTGGAAACCTTATGTGAATACAATAGGAGAAGTCGTTAACTTCCTATGTTCAGGATTTGCATAATTAGATCCGTCCATCGAGTCAGGAAAACAAATATAATGCCAGCTTTGCCACCGTTTGTCACAAGAGCCAAAAAGTTATTTTAAACAAATATCTTCGAAACTAGTATTCTGACTGAAAAATAACAACCCACAGGGCAAAGCACAACGTTCTGGGATGAAGGACCAAGGACTATAGACGGTCAGGGTGGTATTCGCCAGCATGCTCTTCTACCCTTTTGTTAGCCGGTCTCTCGGATTGTTGTTTTTTATTATTGTGTGGCATTTTTAATCACACTTAGTTACAGATCCACTTTAAAAAAAATCCAATAACAACAAGGCATAATATTTAACAAAAATATATCTATTACAATTACACAATAAACAAAAATGCATGATTTCGTACCCTGAGAATCTGAACGGACTCGGCTATCTCGTGGCGGATCAATTTATTAGGTATTTTGACCCAAAACGTATGTTTGCATCATTTGCCACACCTGATAATTTTGTATAGAAAAGAGTCGCCGACTCACCTGGAAGGGTTCCTCAGAGCAGGAGACGGAGCTACGGATGGACGACACGAGCCAGGCCCTTTGAGGTACGGATAGTAGCGGGGATGATCCTATTGTATGAGGCTTCCTGAAAGAAATCAGACACCACTGTCCTGTCCCAGAGAGATTACATGGGCTCCGGGGCAAATGCCAAACATCGGTATAAGGGAATAAAGGATGGACCTTCATAGTCTGCATGCAAATGTTGCCTGTCATGGAACTCAGAATAACCGAACATGAAACGGGACGTCTGTGGATATAGCATATAATCCATACAGTGCTAAAACTGTACTCTGTACTCTGCTAAGGGCTTTATTTTCCATCATTCCTACCCAGCAGGCACGGACCGGCCATCTGGGATACCGGGGCTTATGCCTGGTGGGCCACTGGTCAACATCGCCCCATATACTGCGATGTGTGGTCAATATCTACATACGTCTGGCCGCATGCTACATGCACATAAAAATGTAATGTACGGCTTCCCGTATCCGCCATCGATCGGACTAATGTCATTTGGTGGCCACTGTCCCTAAAATGCCTGGGCCACCCCGTCACCCCTCCCCCCAGTCCAGCCCTGCCAGCAAGCCCTAGGGATGGCAACCTTGGCCTAGATTTTGACTCGTCATGCTCCGTCAGCCTTTGCACCAGGTGACTGCTGGCAATTCAGTTGCTATGGACCACAATTCCCATCATGTTCAGCCATGTGATTGTTTAAGCTTTAAGGGCCCAGAGCAGCTCCACTGCTAGTATTGCTTCAGACCTGATGAAGGGAGGATAACTCTCGAAAGCTTGTCTTTTTAATATTATGTTAGTCCAATAAAAAAGGTATCACCGCATACTCTGCTATACTCTATTTTTTGACATCGTGTCTACTGGACTAATACGGCTTCACCCTTTTACACCGTGCGTACTCTATCAAATAAATAAATCATTTATTAAGACAACGTTTCGGCCATAATGGCCTTCATCAGGAAAATCAGTCAAATTGATTTGTGATTGATTTTCGCTCTTGCTGAAGACCATTATAGCCGAAACATTGGCTTAATAAGTTTATATTATTTGATAGAGTGCGCACCTTGCAGTTTTGTTGATTAGATCCCTTTGATCTCTAATGTCTTGTGACAGCAGTAATCTCTTCATACTTTGCTGATCTGATGGCTCCCTGGCAGTAGAGCACTTCGAGTAACATGCATTTGGTATTTTATACCTATTTGAGGTGAAAGGTCTGCAGTGATGTCCAGATCGAACGCTAAGCGTGTAACACTAATGGTGTTTGGGTGCCGCATTGTTACCGTGATGAAAGGCTGAAAGATTCTGTCAGATACCATTGTCTGTGAACCACTGGGACGCGGGTGTAACAAGAATCCCAGCAGCTGTTGGGAAGGGGATAAATTTAGCTCCGAACGTGGATTCTGATAACGTTGGAGGATTATATGAATCCCCCAAGCCTGGCTCCATTTATTCACACCAGAGGCTTCGAACCTTTCCAACGCAGTCATACATCGTACATCAGTCATACATCACACATCAGTCATACATCATACATCAGTCATACATCACACGTCAGTCATACGTCATACATCAGTCATACATCATACATCAGTCATACATCACACATCAGTCATACATCACACGTCAGTCATACATCATACATCAGTCATATAATCATATATTAGTCATACATCAGTCATACATCACACGTCAGTCATACATCATACATCAGTCATACATCATACATCAGTCATACATCACACGTCAGTCATACATCGTACATCAGTCATACATCACACATCAGTCATACATCACACGTCAGTCATACATCATACATCAGTCATACATCAGTCATACATCACACGTCAGTCATACATCACACATCAGTCATACATCAGCTCAACATCATTGGAAGAGAGGTCGCCTTTCTACGATTATAGATTACAAATAAAAACAGAAAGGCAAATGACATTGGCCGCGTCTTTAGTGTAGATCATCACTAAATACATTTTTATTTGGCTTGAAACCTCAGAAAAAAAAACTCATTCTAAGATTTGTTTTTAATTCGTCTTATTTTCTTATGTTTCCTCCTTCTTTTAGATCCATCTTAAAGCTTTCAATGAAGCGCTCACTCAGTAAAAGCTAGTAAGTGTCGGTCACAGCATATGCATCACAAGTTTCTTACCATGCAAGGTGTTCTTGCGCATGCACACAGATCCCCTGACTGTGGCACATGCCTAATGTTGGCATTTTAAAAAAAGACAAGCATCAGTGGATGTGAGTGAATGAGTGCGCCTGTGTTTGGTGTAGGGCATCAGAATACGCAGGGGTGAATTATCCTGCAACACCACTTATAAGTTGCTATGTCCCTTCTTCTTCTACGGTCTATGGAGACAGAAACATGATTTGATGGAAGATAAGCAGCGTTTGGTTCATCTACTCTGTTCGTTCCTCCTGATGATAACTAAGAGCACCGAGGAGCCGAAGTCTTCTGCACTTATTTTCCCAAGATCCCAGCATTCCTTGAGGGTCACAGATCAACCCTTCAGTATCAGTTATATGTCTTCACATCAGCACGCGCTATAACCCCGGCTCCGATAAAAATACACTTCAAATGTTTGATAACTAAGGGCCCTTGTCTGCTGTCCATGCAAGGTTTTCCTGAACCAACCCAACGCACGGGAACAGGAGAGCAGAGGTGTCTCAATTCCAGCTTCTCTTTAGACTCAACATAGATGACACAGCCCACCCGGCTGGGACGGTTTACCACCATGGAAGATGACTTTTTGGAAAGACTGTTGGATGAATCCATCAAACAAAGGCTGCAGTGGGAGTGTTACGGGGCAAAACAGTCTCACCACCCTTATCCCTCCTCAAACCTCAATGGGTGCCGTGTCCGTTCCTGCTCTGACCTTCTCCTGCCCTCTTTCTATTTTCTTTTATTTCGTTCTGGGCTGCAAATGTTTCACTGGCATCAATGACTATTTGCTCACTAAATCCCTCGTTGAGTTAACCAGTCGAATCGTTAAGACGACACCTTTGTTCTTCGATCTTTTCATGTTTATGTAACGCTCTTGAGTCACGTATTGTTCAGGATCCAGTAGAACTGTCCTCCTACTCGACGATTCGTTAAACGGGGCTCCATGTTAGACAAATATTTAAAGGATCTGTTCGAATCAGGCCTCTCCCACGTTTGGTATAAAAGCGTTACAAAATACCACATTCAACAGTCATGTGAATTTTTGGCCGGTCGAGTTTACCTTCAGTAAACAAACACTAATTGGCTTGGTGTCTTAACCGCGGGCATCAAACTATTACATATTACTCATACCATCATCTCAACCGGCGTGCAAGGACCCCAAAATAATAGACATGCATGACGCACTCCCCGTGGGTGGCTTTGGATGTTCTACATCCCACCTAATGCTTAATGTCTAAAGCGTTTGAGGAGGATTCTGGTGAGTTTCTTCCGTAAAGATATTGGTCCTACAGAGATAAGTTAGTGGGACAATGTTCCAGAAACTTCCTCAATTTAACTGTCAACTATGCAGGGTCCAGGGTGGCCCTTCATAACGCCCAATGACAATCTAGGTACATGGTGGGTTGTAGTCTTTCAACCTTCCATCAGGAAAAACTGGCAGACCGGATGGATTCACCGGTTCTTATTTGCTGTCAAATTCTACGTTTTTTGTTTTATAAATAAAAATGTAACATTACGTTTTTTAGAATGGTTTTAGAAACTCATGTTTTTGGGAAAATCCAGAGCTTTTTCTTGTTTGTACAGATCGGTTTTGTCCTCAGAATGGCTGACTTGAAGGAAGATGGAAAATATATATATACCGTTACACAAAAATATAGCTAGAAAGCTTATGAAATTCCACAATACTAAACTTATTATAATTGAAATTATACTATATATATATATATATTATAATAAACTGTATACTATATATATATATATTATAATAAACTGTATACTATATATATATTATAATATACTGTATATTAAATATATATATATATTAATATACTGTATACTATATATATATATATATATATTATAATATACTGTATACTATATATATTATAATATACTGTTTAATATATATATATTATAATAAACTGTATACTATATATATTATAATATACTGTATATTAAATATATATATATATATTAATATACTGTATACTATATATATATTATAATATACTGTATACTATATATATTATAATATACTGTTTACTATATATATATATATATATATTATAATAAACTGTATACTATATATATATTATAATATACTGTATATTAAATATATATATATTAATAAACTGTATACTATATATATATTATAATATACTGTATACTATATATATATATATATATATATATATATAACTTATAATAATAATAAGGGGTGGAAATGTTAATATTGTAGGCAAAGAGCCATTAAGGTAAAAAAAAAAAGTTCAATTCTATGGAGGAACTATTAATAAAAATAGTGATATAATGGAATAACGCCCTTATATTTTTCACGGTGTCCTTTCCTTGTGAAGCCGGGGGCCAGGTGCCGCAGGACACAGACAATGACTGGTATGTCCGCCGGCCGGGAGCTAGCAGCGCTCTACTAAAGGCTTTTCATGGCCAGGAAAATGAATACAATTTCTAAAACAAACCCACGAACCTCACTGCCGAGGAATGAAGGACAAATCTTTCGGCTCCTGATGTCATCACTAAAAAGAACTTTTCCAGAGAAAGAAAAAAAAAACCCATTTCCAGTACAGCAAGATATGAAGACAATATTTAAATGCCATACACCCCGACCTTTCAGGCTTCAAAATTGGGACAACTTTGTTGTTGGGTGCGTCAAGAGACTTTCACCTCCATGGGCCGGTCTGGAGAGGAGGGGTAATGGGGCAGCTACCCCAAAAACCAGGATTGTTCCAAAAAATTGGGATCGTTGTATATATATATATATAACATCATCAATGCTAAGCGCTATATATATGGAAAAGTAAAATGTTGCTTCTTACATTACTAGAGACATCCAAACCCTATCACGTTGAGTACTGTCATAGTATTCGCACCCCTCGACCCACTAAGACTGTTTTAAAAATCTTTCAAAAATGTTAAAAAAGTAAATAAATGGGATACAAGATTTTTATATGAAAACATAAAATAAAAAGGTAAAAATTATCTAATTTACAGTAATATTTCCTAAATCAGGTAGATAAATCCATGGATAATGAATGTTTTTTGGGGGGGGTTCCACCACATCAAAGGACGAATATCCATTCTATTTCATGCTTCATATATAATGTTACTGGAAATGACACAATTACACTATATGAAAGCTTTCCGTTCAGTATATTTATTTGCAATTTCAAATAAGCCCCATTTATAATAAACTCATACCATCCCGTAATTCGTCATTTCCCCCGAATATTGCCTCTAATTGTGAATGGAGAAAGGGATAAATGGACACGCGGAAGATGAGATCCCGGTGATAATACGAGGCTCGCTGGTGCGAAGGACTTTAGAAAAACAGCTCATTTTCTTTCCTAGAATAAACGATAGAAAATAGACATTTTGCATCATTTCGCTCGTTTTAGAAACAGAAATGGTGGATTGGCTGAGAGGTTTATTGGCTAAAGTGTGAAGCTGCAATGGAAAACCATTCGGCGTGAAAGGTCAACTATGGCAGGCTTTTTGCGCCTCCTTTTATTGGCTTTCTATGCATTAAATGTGTCTATGTGGTTTGGACAGGACTGGATAAGTATAGATTAAGCACACTGTCTGCTGGTATTGGCCACTTGGCTGGACTTGCCCCCCAGGGCTAAATGCTTCCAGCCCTTTATTGCCCTACAGCGTGCTGTAAACACGTTACTAGTAGTAGTTGGGTTTCTTGTGGGGTTGTGGGTCTCAGTATGGTTTCTTGACCTGACTTTCAACTAAAACATTAACAACACAATCATAGTAGACAATCAAATGACGTACCAGGTGCCTATTATATTTTATCATGTAATCCGAATCAATCCCCACCTAAACCTGCACAGCCCCACTCGATTCAAACTTCTTCTTTCTGCCTTCCATCCCGCTGAGAGCATCGACGTTCTTCCTCCAGTCTCCGACTTCGCGTATATCCTGGAAGGAGCATCAGACGTTGCGTTACACAGTGTGACAAATACAGCTTTTTATGACAACACCCCAGTGACATCAGGACCATCAGTAGCCTTCTTACCACCGCTGGATCTAATGCCCCCACTGGGGGCCATTTTGCTGCATGGTGCCGTTGGTAAAGGTTGACGGTAAAGTATTTAAATGATAACATCTACTGATATAGGAACTTATATTTATTCACCTTGGTATACCTGGGAACACTTTGAGTTTGACCCGGAGACTCCGGGTGAAGAGCTGCATCCCTGGGTCTCCAGGTGGGCGGAGCGGTGTTTAGCCACGCCTACTCCCTGACCACTTTCCATCCTAATCAAGACTGTCTGCAATTGGCCCTGCCCCTCTGCAAGGCTAGCTCCACCCACCCTTCTCACTAGCCCTGCCCCTCATTAAGCCACTCCCCCAGAAGAGGGCACACTCTTGGCAGCCTGAGGAACTCCTTCTCCACCCACTTCCTGACTACCGATCCCTTCATTTCAACTGTCTATAGTACAGCCAGTAGAATTGTAGCCATTAGTTAACCCTTTACCTTGTCTGCATCGTCTTTTTTGGCTTGTTTGACCTGTTTCAAATTAGCCCTCAAGTCCATAGAAACTTTGTGCTTCGTGCCCAGGAGTGCCCGCATCATGGCATCCGCAGACAGGCGCACCCTACGGAGGGGCGGGCGCTTAAATTTCCCACGAAGGTCAAAAATCTTTTGATTCAAGTCTTCAATCTGTGGAATGAAAAGATGGAGACCTTAACATATCTGGAAACCAAAATCAGGCAATTTTATTCCGATGATCGCAGAATGCCGGTACCTTTGCCCATAGTATACACATCTTCTAGATTCTAAGCCCATTTGGGCAGGACCCTCCATATCATTTCTTCATGTCAGTCCAAGTTGTTATTTGATTCACTAACTTGCTATGTACTATTAACCCATTGTACAGCATTGTACAATGCCACTACATAAATCAATTTGAAAGGATATGCTTTGCTCGGTTTAATCCGTGCTCTAAAAGCTTTAAAGCCTCAGCGATCACAATGATTGTAGATACTTTGATATACATCGCCCCACGCTGCGTCGTAACTGATCCTGCGCTCCGAGGAACTGATAAGACGAGAATCACTTATTGAATAATGTATTGGCGCCATCTAGTGATCAGCTATCATTGACTCCCCAAATAAAACAATTATTTATCTACATATCTACATACAACTAAAGGTTGGACTATGTTATCGGGTGGATAACACATATGCAATGCAAAACACGGTAACATCAGACCTGTCAATGAAAAAAAATCATGCTGTGACCATATATGCTCCTCACTGATACCTCATTGACGTTCTTGCTGACTTTGGCTTCCATATCATATCTTTCTTCGTCCACTACATCAATTTTCGCGTGGAGTTCTCTGCATAGGTCCTAAAAGAACTTTGATAGTTATTTTTTTAAACTGTATAATATGAGGCAAATACAAGTAATGATGTAATAATAATAATGTGACGCATCACTTACAAACATATATTTGGGAAACACCATACATTAAATGTGTTAAAAAGAACCGTAGATGACCCAAGCTGAATTTATTATACTGTATATGTGCAAAAATAACATCTGGATAGTACACAATGGGGTAGACTAGATTAGAGTAACCCCAATCAAGGGAGAGGAAGAAGGTACGATGCATCTGATTTTATGTATAACCACCATGCCGGGTGGGAAAGGGTTGGAGGTACTAGTAATTGCCCCTGCTATGTACCTCCATCCCTCTGCACACATGGCATTACTTTATGCCTCACCTTGCATGACCAAGAATTTGCACCGGGGCTCTAGTGGTTAGTTTTGTGTACACGGAGGACTGCGGGATAATGTTGTTTCGCGGCGCATGGGATTTTGAGGGGCTGCCAGATAGTGTTGTGCAGCCTTTATTAGCACAAACAGCCAAATACCAGAATTAGGGTTTCAGAGTAAATGGGTTACGCAGTCGTGACCATGAGTATGATTTAACTATATCTGCACATTCAAATTGGTGCTATTTCATTGCTATATCACAGCTGGATTTCCCCATTAAATTGAAGGATCAGCCGACAGACGCACGTGAGTGTTCGTTACCTTCAGTTCAGACAGGGACAGTCCAGAGAACTGCAGGGGCTCACAATGCTCGGACAGGTACCGCTCCTTCTCACGCGCTCGCTCTGCCTCCTCGTTCTCCATTTCACTCTTAGCGATTTGTAGCAACAGACCCTAGAGTAAGTGCAAGCGCATGTGTTAAAGTTTGTATACTATACAGGTAACACACTATTACTCAGAACCTTGAAACAAGCCAGGCACTGCGTTCACTGCCCAGGTATTATGTTCAATGCCAGATTATATCCCAACCAAGGAGGAGTCATTCAATTTAATCTATTCACAAACACCTAGATGAATGTTCTCCCATCTATTTCCCTGCAATTGCCAAACCAAATGGTAAAATTCAACAGATGATCTTCATGCATGCTGGGTAGCTGATGTTACAATGTATAAGCGGGCAGCATGCTGGCGCTTCTATTTTCTATTTTTTCCCCCATTGGTTGGAATAAACTGGCCTCTCCATTGGCCGATCGCTGCCGGATGGCAGATGGACAGTCATATGTCGTTCAAGAGTCTATTTGCTCTGAGACGCACCCCATAAACAGCCTGGAGATTATTATTATTACTTTACCTTTAGCTGTAGTTTCCGAGATGCAGAGATCTTGGGTTTTCTCTGGGAAAACAAAAATACAACATACGTAAATTCAGTTTCTATCACTTATGAGACCAAAACCTTTTTTTTACATTCAAATTAATTCATTGTAATATAGCACACAAATATAATAACTTTATTAAACGCAAAGTAAGCCAAATTAATAAACCCCAAATATGCATAAAAATTATGGCCTTTAACCGGGGGGGTCTAACCAGTACATTGTAACGCAATGGCGTTTTACCTTAACCTGTGGTTCGGTGGCATACGAGCGGTAGTTGGCCGAAGACTTTCTTCTAATAAGTGGTGGAACTGGTGGAGGTGGAGCGGGTTTCGGTGGCTCAGGTTCTGCTACCTCCTCCTCTTCTGCCTCTTCTTCAACATATTCTTCTTCTTCCTCTTCTTCTTCATACTAATCCCCAAACGGACAAATATGAAATTTATCCCAGCATCAGCAAAACGCTTTATAAAAAAGCTTGGATTTGGGTTCGGTGTTCGTAAAATGGGTTAATCTATACATTATATAACATGTGATAGTTAATGCATTTTTTGGGGGGTATAATATATATCTAATGTATTATTATATGATGGATTCTACTGCTATTTAGTTTCGTTATTAGTGTATTTCAGGTATAGGATCTTTTTTTCTCTGGCAGACCAAAGAGTTTGCTAAAGCCTTCTTAGTAATATGGAGGAATACTTGAGTCCGTCTGGAAAACAGGCAGATCAATGACTTGCAGGAAAATTGAACATCAAAGACAAGATGGAAAAGTACTTACAGTCACCTCTTCCCTGCAAGAAGAGAATAAAGAACATGGTTAATATTCATGGATGCTGGAGGGCCTCATGACAAAAAACATGGCAGGACACGTGTTACTGCTCTTAACTCTCCTACGACCAAATGATGGATTTCAGAGATGCCCGAGTGTTAGAATGAGGTCCAGCAGAACTTAGAAGATACGGTTAAACTGAAATGTCTTCAGACTTGTCTCAATCTACTAATTTGTTGATTCATTCTTTTAAATGGGGTCATATGTTTGTATCGGTCAGGATAAAAGAGAGCCCATTGTCTGATTGAGACAAAACCAAGGAGGTGGTATGACTCTCACTGGGATGGGAAATCGCCCATTACAAGTGTGACCCGAGTATCAATAATATAATAATGAATTGCAAATAAAAAGAAACACCATGAGAAACTTGGAGTATGATGTCTACATCTCTGCGTTAATTTCATGCCTGGGCCACAATGGCTCCTTGTACATACAAAGGGGTAGATAGGAGGGCCAGAAGTATACAACCAGGCCGTTCCTCATGCTGGGCTGTATAATAGGCTGAGTTGAATGACTATTCATTAAGCGACATGCGTTGGGTGGGTTTGTAGGACCTGCATTCTCTATAAGCATTGATGGGAGAGGGTTGGTTGGGAAGCCTCCATGTCTTCTTTCCTAGGAAGACCTCGGTTATATGCAGATCATAAATTGTCATTAAAAAGGGAATTTCTGCAAGATCGTAATAGATCGACGTATCTAATCTCTTGTCCTCAAAGTTTTGTGTAAAGTATTTAAGAGAAAGAACATGGTAGAAGTTACTTACTCATCAGACATCTTGGCCACTGGTGCTGAGAGAAGAAAAGATAATCCTTATTATTATAATGCTAGTCATCGCCATATTATCACACAGTACTGTACATCGAAAACAGTCCCTCATTTAAATAGTCATTTAATTTTATCCATTATTCATGGCAATGTATCCAGTGTGGCTCTTGTGAGTGCAGGTACAGCTGGGATTTGGTAGCACGCGAGGGAAGCTTTGCCCAGGGCCCCTTATTGCACCCTAATAAAACTAGGTCATTGCCACCAATAGCTTCTGAATAACCATGATGAAAACATCTTTAAAAAGGAATATCAGTCTCGGGTCCACCGCTTAAATACTTGTCAGTGTTCAGAATGTGTTGTTGCAAAGTATGTCAAGATAAGTGTTCTAAACATGGAAGGCTTTAGACAGGACAATCTCAACCCTTGCAGAAGGCAAAGAGGTATTCTCGGTTCTCTCTAAATTTGGCCTGCTTTAGAGGATTACGCATAGAGGAGATAAGATGCATGGAGTAACTGCTTGATGTACAGACGTTTATCAGTGGTTGAAGGACATCAAAGTCCTTCAAATAACACACGTCTGTTCACTTGTCAAGTTGACGTGACTTTGGGTGCCTGTCTCTGTGTTCCAGTCCAAAACCTACTGAATGCCTACTGGAATCATCTGGAGCAAACTCAATTCTATGAAACACTCATATCCACCAAGCCTTCTGAGCTCCTACGTGACACAGGCACCCAAGGTGGGCATGAGGGACAAAGGGACTTGGATGTCCTTCCATTAGAAGAACATTGAGTTGCACTACGGCCCTAACTCCGTTGAGTAATTTCTTTAATAAGTATCTTATTTTCTTACATTCCACAATAGAGGTATAAACTAAACCAGGAATATTTTAACTCCTCAACTTCACAATGATTTATGAAGGGCCACCACCACTGAGCTTCTCCTTGAAGACAGGTGGAGATGTCCCAAATGAACAATACACCATGCAGGGCCAGGTCGGCCCTGGAAGATCATTGCAGTTGGCCCTTGTGAAGTGCATTGTGAAGTCAGGGAGTTGAAACGTTCATCTCTCATGGGTTAGTAAATAAACCCCGGTGTCCGGAAGTCAAGAAAATGTTGGCTCATAGCAGTTGTTTTGATGAAAATAAAAACCTTCAGGTAGGAAATAAGTGCTAGTGGAAGGAAAAAAAACAAACTAAAAAGTGGGCTGAAAATCAAGTGAACTGCACTGACCCACATCAGGAGAGAGGAGCAGGAGAGAAAGGTCAGCGTTTCTGGACCTTTTATCTAAAACAAACCATCTCTTTCTGAAAATTGCTTTTTAAGCCACCTGTGTTCCCGGGCAGGAGAGCTGCTTAGCGCCATACACTACGGGCGTAATCTTACAGTCTGTATACGGTAAAACATTAAACATTATTATTACAAAAACCTGACGGGCCCCATACACATTTACTGATTTTTTTACCTTTATGGGGGGTTACGGGCACTCTGGGCAACCCCCCCCCCCCGAATTAAAAAGAAATTAATTTTATAGACAAATTTGAGAACAACAAGTGAAAAGCATGGATTTATGGCATCATTACAATAAATTACCCAGCCTGGAAAAAAAAAATCAAGTTAACTAAACTGTTCCGCTCAGTTGAGCTATAATATAGCTATTGTTATATGAAACAAGCCAACTAGAATAAAAAAAAAAGACAATACAATCTAATCACAGCCATCACGCCTGTTAAAGTCAATTAAAATACAGAAAACAGAACGGCAATTTCTATAAAAGTAACATTTAGAGTAACTATTTGTCCCTCGCAGCAAATCGACTAATAAATGCGGTTTTATGTTGAGTATTAAATTTTGTGTTGGAGATGGAATATTCTCGTTTATATATTCTATTTAAATGAGATCGCCCTGGGAATACTTTCAGCATACATCCTTTCTGAATTCCAATTTATATGGAACCAGCTGTTTTAAGCCAAGGCAGTAAAAATTAAATAATAATATATATATTTTTTCATATAAAATATATAAATTATAGTTGGAGATGGACAGAAAGACGGTTTTATTATCAGATCATCCAAAAAGATATTACGTTACTTGATAAGGAAGAATTTACTTTAAATTCATTTAAATTAGTGCAATGGATACAAAAAAAATTGCTAAGTTAATTTTTAATATAATACCGGTAATATTTCATAATAAAACCACAATTTCAAATGATGAAAATGAATAATAGGATAAAACGATCATCCAATGTTTCCGATATAAGTGTTTGCATATAGCAAATATTAAGGGGAAAAAAAGTGATTTATGGTAATAAAAAAATAACTTTTTATATATCTACTCCTACTAATTTGAAGTGGATAGGTAGGTAAGTGACAAAATTCAACAAACATAAACGCAAGGTTGTGCATTTTTCAGGTTTTTGAATAATAAGGAACCGGGATTTAATGGAGATATTTAACCCTGTAATGTGCCACTCAAGAGATATTGACCCAAAATAATTTTTTTCTTTTTTATGTCAAGCTACAAGGTCCTTCTTAAATATGTAGAGCAATTTTGAGGGCAGTTTACCAAATAGATATCAACAAGCAAGAAAAAGGCTAACCGATAAAATGAAACTTGGATTTGCAGAAACATTTGATTACACTAAAAAAAGACCGGTATAAGAATGGATAATAATATAATAATATCGTATGCTATTATAATATGCTATTATGATATAATAATATCGTATGCTATTATAATATGCTATTATGATATAATAATATCGTATGCTATTATAATATGCTATTATGATATAATAATATCGTATGCTATTATAAAATGCTATTATGATATAATAATATCGTATGCTATTATAATATGCTATTATGATATAATAATATCGTATGCTATTATAATATAATAATATCGTATGCTGTCCATTGAGACTGGAGATACGAAAGTATCTAAGAAGAGGAAGGGGATTATTTGCTACCTACGGAGACGATACATATTCAAATGCAAGGAAAAGTTATATATATATATATATATATATATATATATATATATATATATATTAAAGATATAGGAAATTTGTTAAAAAAAAGTTACGTGCTCTCAGTACCAAATTCCTCATTATTTTAGCCAGGTTTTTAGAGCATTTTATTGCAGTAACCAGTAGACTTTATTCTAGGACAGAAATGCAGAGAATTAACATAATGTAGGTGATAAATCGAATGGCTCCAGTCTTTGTATCACGCGCGGCGGATAATACAAGGCTCTTTTGAGAATTGATGACAGCACGGATGATAAAAGGATATTGTCAAAACGCATATATGATGGATGCTTCGGTATTTCAGCCTGACTGATGCAATTCCCCGCATTCTTAGTATCACCTAAGTCTGTTTTGGGAGGTATCCACGTCCGTCTCAAAAGAAAAAAGAAAGAAACTGATGATATTAAAAATGTCAGCTTGTGAGCCGGGCCCTCTTTACCCAACGCATCCATTCTTCTTAGTCTTCCAGTTCTAATGTTATCAGACGCTTTGAATATAGGGACTGCAAGAAGCGCTGCATATATTATTGGCGCTATATTAAGGAAACATAGAAATAATGTAATAATAAATATCCTTTTAACTTACTATCTAGCTGCACTACATTAATATAACACTAGGGGGAGACATGGTACATTTGATTTAATGGTCATTTTTTTCACTTTATTACTTTCTTTTAAAGCTTTTACGCATCATTTAACTTCCCGATGAGCGTATAAACTTCCTACACAATAACATTATTTTAAAAGGCTTAGCGGTATTTTAGATTTGTTTATTCTAAACATCTTGTGTTAGAGGAATATTTGACAGCATGCACCTGATTTTCTTTTTCCTCATTGGCTGCTTGGTCTTTTTTTTTTTTTTGTAGTTTTTTTTTTTTTTAGAACTTTTCAGAAACTAGCTCCAAAGAGTCTGCCAAGGATGTCAGGGGCAATTATTTGAGAGAAGCAATCTAAAATATAATGGATAATGGAGGTTTTAAGTGTAAGTACGTCACTATGCCTAAAAGGCAGGTCCAGCCAAACAGCCAGGTACTATAGACCCATCTCACCAAGTGTACAGTACCCAATACTATCGAACACAATATCTACCAGTAGGGACTACATGGGATATCATAGAAGGAGCATATAAAGGATCGGGTCATGGTACAGTACTACCTAAATGCCTTTAACTATTGGTAAATTAGAATGGAACTGAAAGAAATAACGTACTTAATACAGAAAAAATAATGCCGTTGGCGGCCAAGGAAGAAATGCACGGGCTTATTACCAATTATTAATAAAAACAAGAAGTAATCACAAAAATGCCCTTTTATTCACAAACTGCTGACATTTAGCAGCTGAAATCTCAAACACAATAATATTTTGCATTTAAAATATGTATTGAAGTATCTGCTTCCCAACATATCAGCGTAAGAAACAATTATAAATACTAGAATAGATGGAAGAGATGGTGGGGAACAAATAATTTTCAAAAAACCCCCCATATTTTTGTAAAAAATGCCATCATTACATAAGTTGAATACATAGCCCCTTACATGCCAGATTTACAAAGAACAATTATTAACAATTTTAAAGATTTTCCTCCACTTTACCCTTATTTTTATAGGGCAAACAAATAATAAAAAAAACACATTTCCCTGCAAAATGTATCGGTCAAAATTATATAAAAATAATTGTGATTCTGTGTATATATATATATATATATATATATATATATATATATATATATATATATATATATATATTTAAAAGATATTTTTTTTATAACAAGCAACACAATTTTAATAAATGTAAATAAAAAAAAGTCTAGGAATGGAAATATATTTTTTTTATATATTTTCTGACATTTCTACAAATGCAACTTAGATACAACAAAAACATTTAAAATGGAATGACTTTGTCTCTATGAAAAAGTTTGGCCGCGTTAAAGCGGCGCGCGGTGCTTTACCTGGACGACTTCTTGGATGGCAAGCTCTTGGGATGACTGAAACACAATAGAGCGTGGAGAACAAGTAACGGGGTGTTATACGGGGCGAGAATCAGAAGCTACCCATGTAAGGTATAGATCACGGCCTGGGAGGTGACGGCTCTGACGCTCGCTATCTTAGTCCCTTTATCACATTTCAAATTTGCCAGACATTCCTAAGCTTATCTCGGCCGCTTAGTGAGACCGGTTTAAAGGGAATTGTGATACATTTATAAGTAGGACAGCACAATGCAGTATTCTATTAACAGTCATGAATATTATATATATATATATATATATATATATATATATATATATATATATATATTACCTGGAACTGATCCATAACGGACTCTAGATGTAGGGTATTCGGAAACGTGCACCAAGCAGGCTTTTGTTACATGGAGCTGTTGTGCGTCTCCTTCGTTATTGGTGCAAATAAAGGCACATTTCACTTTTTTTTGGTGCAATTACTTTTCATGTTATATCACGTGGCATAAACAGCGCCATGTTGTGATCTCTAAAGGGCTTCCAAGCTGGGAGAACTATCTTCACCAATATTAGCAGAGGATCATAGGAAGGCGCGAAACATCAAATACGTGTACGAAACATCAAATAAATCAAAGGAACTATTTATTACATACATTTTTCTTCACCCAAAGGATAAAACGTATGGGCGTTCCTCCTCTATATGACAATATCATGGTTACCGTACACAGGAGCTACTTTAGTTTTTCTTAAAAATTGGAAAAACCTTAAATTAAGCAATGGATACACCGGTATAAATAAACTCACACAGCATGGATCCCTCTCAACAGCAACAGTGTTTTTAACGCAAAATAGAAAGAAAATAATAATAATAATAAATATTAAATAAGATTAAGATACAAAGTTACTTAACATGTACTGGAATGAAGTCCTGCCAGAGCTCCTATTTTCTTTATGGATATCTAATGGTGTTGGAGAAGTAAATTGATTACATTGTGCCCTCCATTCTTTGGAGGGGAGAAAAAAAAACAAAAACAAAAAAAACCACACAAAACAAATATATTATATATATAACTGCTACAAAAAACACAGAAGATTAAAAAAAAAAAAGCAATGAGTTATGATAAATTGACTCAACATTTCCCTTCCCTTTTTATTATTGGCGTTACATCACAGGCATTCGGAAAATGATAGGAAATTAATGACATCACTAGATAAAGCATCGATGTAATCACCGGGTCACTCCAGCTTCGATGTGTTTATGGAGAAGTTTGCGTGATCACATTGTAAGGGAGCGGCATCGGAGAAGAGAATTACATTCTGGTGACGAGCGGAGGTTTATCACGGTTCAGCGTGTGTTCGCGCAGCACTAACGAGACGTCGGAGGCTCGTAAAACGCGGCTCTCCGAGTTATCGTTCAGAAAAGGTATCCGCCGGGTTACGCTCCGGGTTTTATGGAGCTCTAGAGAACGCCTGCATAATTAGACGTGGATTCAAACATCCACCGACCACATGTCTCAGGCTGCCATCAGATTCCAATCGAATACCCAGATAACAGTTTGTGGCTGAAGGAGAACTCGCCTGGAAAGCGATATTTAAGATCGCAGAACTGGGATTATTGTCGTTACAGAGCATTCTAGGAGAGCTGATGTGAGACAGCGACTGCCCCCGACTCCTAGTTCATTCTCCTTGGATTTTTTTCCCTCTTAGAAGAAGATTTAAAGAAGGAACTCTGTTAAGAGCCACAGCATTGCAAGTGAGGAGATTATACGTAAACTCTGCGTAAATTGTTGGCGCAATATAAATAAAAGATAATAATAATGAAATATATATGACACACACACACACACACACACACATTACAGTTCAAAGGTTTTTGATCACTGAGCTGTTTTCATGGAAAACAAGGACATTTCTGGCTGTAACATAATTGCAAAAAGGTTTTCTAACGACCGATTAGCCTTTTTAATTAAAACTTGGATTAGCGAACACAACGCGCCATTGGAACCCAGGAGTGATGGGAGGGATAAAGGGCCACTGGAACCCAGGAGTGATGGGAGGGATAAAGGGCCACTGGAACCCAGGAGTGATGGGAGTGATAAAGGGCCACTGGAACCCAGGAGTGATGGGAGTGATAAAGGGCCACTGGAACCCAGGAGTGATGGGCGTGATAAAGGGCCACTGGAACCCAGGAGTGGTGGGAGTGATAATTGCAAACATTAACATCTGCGCTGTATTTCTGATCCATTTCATGTTATTTTAAAGGACACAATCCACTTTTCTTTCAAAAACACAAATTTCTTTAGCGATCCCCAGACTTTTGAACGGTAATGTATATAAATGTTAACGGTAAAAAGTCTCCCAGACACGATCTAAAGCAGGCGGAGTAAATACTGGTCTAGCCTGCAGGATTGACAGGAAAACCTTGAATCGGGTTGAGTAAAGAGGACTGGACTGCCTCTAATTCTTGTACCACTCAAGCCATGATGGGAACTTGTCAGGTGAAAGTGGAAAGGGAGACAGTAATCTCCGGAGAGCTCGGCCCTCGTCTCCTTCTGTATCCAATATACTAAATAAAATGATCAGTCCGAGAAAAGGGCTACAGAGGAAGCCTGGAGGGGGTTTAAATGAAAAAGGAACGCTGTGTAAATTTGCACATTAGTAATTCACAAAATTAATAATAATAATTTATATATAAAAAAAAAAAAAAAATTTGGTATCTCAAGGAAAAAAAATCCCACAGGATTTTACGACAAACATAGAATTAGTCAGCAAATAAGAACCACTCTGCCCATCAAACCTTACTTAAAATAATACCACATCAGATATTCTAAGAGTGATTTTATTCTTAAAAATTCAACTTTAGGAAACCGGTTCACACAAAACAATAAATAGAATAAATATTTCCATGTAATTACATATTAGAACCATGTCATTAACTATCCAAATGTATTTTACGGGGTTAAACGTCATTAATTTGTTACTGAACGTCTCATCTGCTTTACGACTTTGCATCCCTAAGAACAAAAATCACATGGTGATTGGCGACACTGATTCCGTTCCGTCTTCATTCAAAATTAGCTGAAATAGGACGATTGTATAAAAATTTGACGACAGAATATAATTTTTTGGAGTGTGTCTGGAGCCTGACTACATAATAATGGGGGGGGGGGGAGGCCAAATCATGGTCAAAAGGTCCCTTTAAGGGGCTGTTAGATGTGGGAAATAGTATCGGAAAAACTTACAATTATAAGTTACGCGCGTATAAAGCGCAAATCTATTTAACAACTTCATTAAAGTCCGAATGAAGACATGAAGAAGCGGCTTCGATCACGGCTCCGACGGCTGTCCCCCCAAATCATCCGTCCGTTCAAACGTGGCGACGTGATCTCGTTTCCAATCAATGCTTTCCGTGGCGGTGAAACCCGAATCCTTTGCCACTTTTGTCACTATGGAAACGTAGCTTTTTAACTTTTCTGTTTGGAGATCCACCATGAATCTGATAAAAATAAAAATAAAAAAAATACAACATTATAAAAAAAAAAATATATATAAAAAAAAAAAAAAACCAGTACTAGTGTCTCGAATCCCCTTAAAGGACAGCAAACAAAAAAATATATAATATGTTAAATACAAACTGCTCATCTCAGTCAAACTTTAGGGGTTACATAAAAAGATGCTTTCTGGTGCAAAGTGATGCAGTCACCACGGAAACCAACTGCTGATGGTTTCAATTTGCACGAAAATCTATATTGAGCCCTTATTATATAACGCACTGGCAATCTACATTGTTACCTGCCCTAGAACTCATTCATGGCGCGCGTCTAATTCCATCACCCACGGCGTACGGTCACCGGATCACTCAAGCTATTTAAAACTTGACCCAACTCTACATTGTACAGGGCAGCCAGTTAACCCTTGTTGGAGAGCGGCTCGCACTCCGCACCCCCTTGTGTGGTGGGAATATTTCCTATATTGGAAATCATGTAATAAATGTAACAAGTAAGAAATAAAAAGCCGTGAGTAACCAGTCGCCGGACTCGCTCTGGAATGGGTTTCAGGACTGGAATGGTTGTAAATAACTTTACAGCTTACTGGGTTCCAAAGGCACGTTGTGTTCGCTGATCCGAGTTTAAGTTTAAAAGGCTAATGGATCTTTAGAAAAACCCATTTTGCAATTATGTTGCAGCCAGAAATATCCTCGTTTTCCAGTGACCCCAAACTTTTGAACGGCAGGATACGTTTGTTTTTTTTTTTAATTGTAAGAGATGCAAGATTTAAGTCTGACCACCAGGCCGAGAAGACCTCAGGAGATACGCAACACCTTCAGAAATACATACTTTGTGAGTTCCAAAACAAGAGTGGCCTTTCTGGCGGACACCAGCTTGTATTCAGGTTTCAGATTGTGAACCATGCTGGGGAGAAATAAAAATATTATAACAACAATAATAAAAAAAACCCTTTATGACGTTTCTAAATATCTGAATTCAGTAGAACTTTAGTCTTTGAGTTTGCCAGAAAAACACATAAAAAACACCTACGTGGGAGGCTGGCTGACAAAATGTAGACTGAACGGGGACTTTTAGTACTTTATTGTTGAAATTATGGGGAGCGGGGCGACGATACTGACGGGAGAGCATGAAAGTATTTCTGCTTCTACCAGGTACAGATCGCTATATAGAGGATTTAATCAATCCATGGGGGTTTTAATGGCGGCAGCTCATCTAATTAATGAATATATAAAATATCCATGCTGAGGCCAAGGGACACTCCAAGCCATCGTGAGCTTCAACGCGTATCAGAGGTCCGTACACATATATATAGCCACTATAGCCCTAATGCCATCTTTTCTAGAAGCTAAGAATATGCCGTGGGACCGGGTGTTTCCAGCCCTAGAGGACACAATAACCTGAAAAGAAACATTTATACATTAAATTGCGAAAATAGAATACATTTGTCTTCCAAACACCTTATATAGGTTGTGTCTAGGCCTCCCAACAAAAGAAAGCGTCCCTGTAATATAACAGAGCAGGATGGGCATCTCGATATGAAATCGTATTGATGATGGAAGACGGGCTTCACCTGCAGGAGAAGTACAGGAGGTTGAACAGGTTGTGGAATCTGCTCTTCCGATGAAGATCGCTTACGGAGTTAAGGGGCAAGAAATGGATCTCCACGTCGCTCAGCGGGATGAAACCTGAAAGAATACAACATCGGATTATCAACGAGAAAAGAGCTCGGACTTAACGATCACAAAAAGGGGAGAGAAAGAAAAAAACTAAAGGGTAAGCTCACTAACTTAAGGGTTTGCTCGGCTTCTCCGGCTCGGCGTTTCCGTTCGTACGCTCGGTTGCGTTCTTGGTTTCTTCGGCAGAGGTATCGGAGAGGGGGCTGGAAGGAAAAGCAGGGGGACGTCTTGTAGGTTCGGAATCTGCTTTGTCTGCTGCTGGAAGAGTATATTTCTGTCCGGTGACCAACTCGTGGAATAAGGAGAGGACGTTGTATTGTGTGATTTCTTGAGCTGACTAGAAGAAGAAATAGATATATTTACAAACACATATATATAAATCTATATTATATACACTGAAAACCCACGTATAATATGTAAGTCCAGGCACATAATGTATAAAATCACAAACAAATTACCTTTACATGGACTCCATTAGCCGTGATTAGCAAGCCCTTCTCTTCCGTTTCAATTCCAAAGGCTATGTAAGGGCTGGTAATTATGTCGCCCCAGTACCCCCGGGCTCGCACCCTTCCACTTCTCTAGGGCCGAGACAACAAAGCAAAATGTTAATAAGAAATAATAAAGATAAAAAGGAAACATCAGTGCCAAAATACAAACACACTTTCTTTAAAATGCCCATTTTATATTAAAGGGACACTCCAGGCATCCTATACATTTAAATGCATATTCCACGGTCCCTTTAACCCCTTCACGACAAAGACCGTGCATGTACGAGCTCACAATGCATTGTCCTTAATGGGTTAAAAATCGCAAAGTATCAGCTAATCAGCCATCCAAGCGGCTCTTTGTTCGAGACATCATGGAGGATGTGGATTCACGGGCTGCTCTTTAAATTAAAGTCTAAAAATGATTAACGGCACAATTAGGTGGGTTATAAGCCCCTAATAGATTCATTTACAAGCTTGCAGCACCACCTACATAGTCTCGCCAATCGCTTTGGATTATCCTTTTATATAGAAATTGCCCAATTATCATTTGGACAGCCGGTAAATTACTCGTCTACATTACGGGCTCTTATCTTGTTAAAACCTCAGCGCAAGTGGCTTTTCGTGGCCTCTTTCTGTATTTCCTACCATCTGCTGCAGGGACAACGCAAGTCCCTTCTGGCCAAGTAGGAGACATTTGCATCGATGACGTCATAGGAAGGGGACGCGGGAACACGTTTTGAAGTCACATATTTAAAGAAGGATGAAGGCCAGATTTTTGAATTACGGAAGTCCCTGCCCCCCAGCAGAGGGTTTCCACGATAAACAGAAATATTAGGTTTAAAAACCAGACAGGTGATTATTGAACGTGTCCTACAGATACCGGAGAAGATTATTAAACACACACACAGCTAAATTGGAAGCAGGCGCTGTGATCTCCCTCGGGACAGGTGGCAGGTACATGAGGGGGGCGCATGTGCTTCAATACTTTGGGCAACCAAGCTTTTTGCACTTCTGCTTAAAAGGCCAGTTGGGGAGATTATGACCCAAGAAACAGGAGTTCCTGGTGGACCCTACGGGGCAGACTCCTTTTTTTATACTTTGTTTATTATACCCAGCTAAATTTTTATAACATTTTTCATTGAAACAAGCACTGTACAGATACTGCTAACACAGAGCACAAACATACTCACGTGTGCTACACTCATGTACGAGGCCAGGGTTTTGTTGGGAACGTCATAAATTCCTTCACGTATCACAAACGCTACCCCTTTCTCTCGCCAGCGGGTGTAATCCGCTCCGTTGATGACGCCGGCCTGGAAAGATAACGGGGAGAATGAAACCCCACTTCACGGGAGAGAGGTTTGGAAAAAATTGACATCACTAAAGCTTACCAGACCCGCAATGTTAAAATGGGAATATTATAACCGCTGAGCCAGGCTTAAACGCCAACAGAACACACACACACACAAACACTTACACCTTCCGGTGTTACGTGCAACTTGGTCTGGGCCCAGCAACACAGCAGCCCCAAACATACCTGGCAGACAAAACGGTAAACGCACACCATCCTCTACATGCTTTTAAAAAACCATACATACTATTAGAAACACTTTTATATGAAACGCAGCAGAAGAGCAAAAATGTAACACAAAGGCAACCGTATGCATTCGATATTAAGACGGTTGGGGTGATCTGAAGTCACGGGGAAGCTCGTCCTCTCACCGCCTTATATACCTTGGTTAATTCACAATCAAGCCTGCATGTCCGCTATTCTGCTAGCAGAGCTCCCTCTGAGAATAAACACTGCTGAGAAACCAGGTTTTTTTTGTATAAAGAATTGTGATTTGGGGGGGCGGAGCGAGCGCTCAGCGAAGATGGCTGCATAAGCTGGTAGCTCTGCTCACCATCCGACTTTTTAAGCATTTATTCCGCTAGACCCGACCGATGGGGAAGACTAACCGCGCGGGGGCGACCCCTAGAGCCTCTGGGTCCAGGGACAGACCGTCTAATCCGTCTGTTCGGTCGTTTTTCCAGGCCCCGCACGACCACGACTCCCGAGACTCGGAGCCCAAAATGGCGCCGTCTCCCACTAGTCAAGTCAGCGAGTGCTCGGACGACGGCCTTCGCGACCAGGACTCGAGCTACCCACCTTCGCTGGCTGCGGGACTCTCGTGGCAGGAGGCCCTTAAAGCGCTCCCGACAAAGGCCGACCTGGTGGCCGTGATCGATACCTCGCTGGAGCAGGCCCTTCAAGGAGTCCGAGCCGACCTCGTGGTAATCAAGCACGACCTGAAACACCTGGGAGATCGCGTGCTTGCACTCGAAGACAACCACTCGGCGGCCTGTGCTCGTATTGACGCTCACTCCTCCGCTTTACATGACCACACCGAATCGTTTCTGCAAATCCGACGTCAGCTGGAGGACCTGGATAATCGGGGTAGGAGAAATAATCTCCGAATCCGTGGCCTACCTGAGTCGGTCCCTCCGGAGTCACTCCGCCAGACGCTGCAGTCGGTTTTCAACTCGCTCCTCAAGTTGCCGGATGATGCCCCTATTCATTTTGATAGGGCCCACCGTGCTCTGCGACCGAGGGGTTCTCCGTCCTCCCCGCCCAGAGATGTTGTGTGCTGCTTCCATGAGTACACGGTCAAGGAGGCGGTTTTGAAGGCCTGTCGTACCGCTGGCGCTGTGGAGTATGAAGGGGAGAAGCTCTCCATTTACCAGGATCTCTCCCCGATCACCCTTCAGAAGCGGAGGGCGTTGCGGCCCCTTACAGCAGCGCTCCGGGAGGCTGCCATTCCCTATCAGTGGGGTTTTCCTTTTATGCTGCTTGCCAGACGGGACGGCGACACCTTCACCTTGCGACACCCTGGGGACTTGAAGCCTTTTCTGGAGGATCTCCACTTACCTGCCCTTGAGGTTCCTGACTGGGATGCGGCTCCAGCGGCTCTCCCACCTTTATCGGACCCGGCTGCCTCCTGGATACCACACTCCAATCGGAGGAAGAGGACCAGACGTGCCCCAGCGACATCGGCTGATACCGGTTAACCACCTTCGCTTCCTGCAGTATTTGGACGCTCTCTTCGTCATCACGGACTGTTCTCTACTTGGGACTGCTTTCCACCTCCCTCCAGCTGAACTTTATGCGGCACCGGTCGGCGTTTATACCCGTCGTTTGTACCTCCGACCAGGTATCATGGACTGGGGCTCTTGCCCCACTCGAGTATATCGTTTATCATTTATCGCACTCGCATTACTATTTTTTTTTTTTTCTTCTTTATGATTTTTCGCTGATTTTCCGCCGTTTTTCCGTCGCGCGTCGGCATTTATGTTTTTTTATCATGTTTTTCCTTTTTTCCGCTATACGTTTATGTTTTATTTACGGGTTTATGAGCCTCGCCGTTTACAGACACGGCTGCCACCTCTCTACAAGTCCTACTGAACGTTTTCTCCGCATATACACTTCGGAGACTGGCCGCTCGACGGCCTTGTATATCGGTATCTGCTCTTGATGTCCTGGTTCAGATGGTTTGTTTGATCTGACCCCTCACATGGGGTTAGCTCTGGCTCCCCATGTCCGGATGTGTCACTCGTTTCTCCTTTTTCCGCTTCTTTCTCCTTGCTGTTTCCCCCCCTTTTTTCCCCTGCCAATGGTGGGGATCTATCTTTTTCTGCCCTCTCGGACGGTGTAGCAGGGACATACTTCTTCCTTCTTGTTCCTCTTCTCATTCCCTATTCCTTTCTTCCTGCCTTTTCTCTCCTGCTCTCGTGGGCTTTCCCCCCCCCCGAGCACTCCTGTCCTCCTTGGGACAGTGAATTTGGGACTCCCTGAAGTCCCCCAGCTCATTTGTCGTCGACACTCAGTGTCGCGGTGATAGGTTATCCTGTGGCCTATCTTCACTCTATGCACTACACTTCACGTATGTGTTTATTTTCCTGTTATGTTGTTTTGTTTTTGTTCTTGGTTTGTTTGACCTGTGGTGGCTCTTCTCTTCTAATTTGGCTACATGTCAGCCCTAACTCTGTCCTCTGATCACTTGCAATTGGTGACGCTTAATATAAGGGGCTTGAATAAACCGGAACAACGTTCCAAGCTTTGTTCTTTCCTCCGCTCTTCCAAATCGCACATAGCTTTTCTTCAGGAGACTCATTTTAGGCAGGGCCAGGAACATAGACTTTTGGATAGGCACTTCTCTCACTCCTTCTTCTCCAGTTCCCCTTCCTCGAAGACTAAAGGTGTGGCCCTCCTTATTCATAAGAGGGTCCGGTTCCGCCTTTTGGAGGACTGGAGGGACGATGAGGGGCGCTGTATATTTGTGAAAGGTTATATTGGCTCCCAGAAGGTTACCCTGGCGAATCTCTATGCCCCTAATAAATCGCAGGGTCGTTATATTATTTCGATGCTTAATAAATTGGCGGACTTCCAGGAGGGGGTTACGGTCCTAGGTGGTGATTTTAATATGGTGTTTGACCCTCGGGTGGATACCTCCTCTGGACGGTCGCACCTCCCATACTCTCTCATTCGTAAAGTCCTCAGGCACCTTAAATTCAACCAACTAATTGACACATGGAGGACGCTGCATCCTGGAGAGCGGGATTATACCCACTTTTCTGCTCCCCATGCCCTGTACTCTAGGATAGACACTTTTTTTATCTCCCATTTTCACCTCTCCTTCCTGCGCTCTGCTGTGATTGGTCCTACTACTATAAGCGATCATGCTCCGGTTTTCCTGAGGCTCTCTCTGACTGCTCTCCCTAGACCCCAGTGGAGTTGGAGGCTTAATGAGTCGTTGTTGGACGACCCCCATAATGTGTCGACTTTATCCTCTCATATTGCTCATTATTTCGCGGACAATCTGACACCTGATGTTCCTGCGTCGGTTGTTTGGGAGGCCCACAAGGCGGTGGTAAGAGGCCATTTGATCGGCATGGGGGCGGCGGCCAAGCGTGTTCACTCAGAGGGCGTTCTTTCTTTGATACGGCAAATTGCGCTTCTGGAATTGCGTCATAAGGCTACTCTTCTCCCGGCTTTACAGCTTCAGCTTACTACCCTCCGCGCTCGCCTGGCGTCTTTGTTGGATACGCGCATCAAGCGTAATTTTCTGCTTACGCGTCATTTATTTTATGAGCTTGGCGATAAGCCGGGTAAGCTTCTGGCTCGAGCCCTGCGGGCCAAGAGGGCTCAGACTTACCTGACTAGGATACGTGATCGTCATAATACACTTCACTTTCATTCCCATAAAATTGCTGAATGCTTCCAACAGTATTATTCATCTCTCTATAATCTCCCTTCGGATCCGCGCCCTGGTTGCGATATCCATGCGGCCACCTCTGATTTTTTGTCCGCACATCTTCCCAGGGCTCTCGCTACGGAAGAAAGTGCACTCCTAGAGGACCCGATTACTCTGTCGGAAATTGAACTTGCGGTTAACAATTCCCCACCTGGTAAGAGTCCGGGTCCGGACGGCTTTTCTGCCGTCTATTATAAAAAATTTCTTCCACTATTAGGCCCCCATTTGGTGACCCATTTCAACGCTATTGCCAGGGGTGAGCCCTTTGACCCTGGGGCGCTTGATGCTAGCATTGTGGTAATCCCTAAGCCGGATAAAAATTTGGACCTGTGTAGTAGCTACCGGCCGATTTCGCTGATCAACGTAGATGTTAAGTTGTTCGCTAAGGTGCTTGCCAACCGCCTCCGTCCTCTTCTGCCTGGTCTGATCCACCCGGATCAGGTGGGATTTGTGCCGGGGAGGGAGGCACGAGACAACACGATTAAGGTCGTCGACCTGTTGGCACATGCCCATCACTCTGGCACCCCGCTGGTCTTGGCCTCGATGGACGCCGAAAAGGCGTTTGATCGGGTCTCTTGGCCCTTCTTGTTCCGGGTCCTGGAGGGTGTTGGTTTAGGCTCTCGGTTCCTGACGTGTGTGCGCGCCTTGTATTCTTCACCGTCTGCCCGGGTCACGGTTAACGGCGTTCAGTCCGATCGGTTTGTGCTCGCTAACGGTACACGGCAGGGTTGCCCCCTTTCCCCCCTTTTGTTCCTCCTCGTGGTTGAGCCCCTTGCGATGGCGGTCCGTGCACACCCGGACATCTCGGGTATTACTGTTGCGGGCCGTTCCCATGTGATTTCCTTGTTTGCTGATGATGTCTTGGTGACGTTATCTGATCCGGGTCGCTCCCTTCCTGCGTTGCTCTCGGTCCTCGACCGCTTCCTCTTTATTTCTAATTATAAGATTAATCTATCCAAGTCCGAGGTGATGGGGTTTCGTTTGACCCCGGAACTCTCTCGCCATATCCGTACTACTATGCCCTTTCGGTGGAAAGTAGACTGCATTAAATATTTAGGAGTCCGTATCCCTGCGGCTTTGTCTAAGATTAAGGATCTCAATTTTGATCCCCTCCTGTGCACCCTCCTAGCTGATTTGCACCGGTGGGCTTTCCCTCATGTGTCCTGGTTTGGGAGGGTCAGTGTTCTGAAGATGAACATTCTTCCCCGCTTTTTGTATTTTTTTCAAACCCTACCTATCTTTCTTCCCCGCTCCTATTTCCGTAAATGTCATGGGGCTTTTCTCCGCTTCATATGGAAGGGCAGGCCGCCGAGACTTTCTTTCTCTTATCTGACGAGACCTAAGACGCAGGGAGGGTTGGGTCTCCCTAACCTGGAACTTTACTGGCGGGCGGCTCACCTACGGCGTGTTGTTGAGTGGTCAGTTGGGGCAAATCGCCTTTGGGTATCCGTTGAGGCTGCTGCTATATCTTGCCCGACTGCTGCCCTCCCTTGGGTACCTAATCCACAGCGCTGCGTAGTGCAAGCTCCCCATCCCCTAATTGGCCCCACTCTGAAGGCTCTTGGTCATGCAATGCGGCCGGGGGGTCTTGTGTCTGTCCCTTCCCCCTTGCTTCCCATCACTGGCAATCCGGACTTCCCTCCGGGTAGGGATATTGCTCGCCTGGCGCCCTTGGCGCTTGCTGAAGTCTCTGTTTTACGGGTGTGCCATGTGACACGCGGCTCGGCTCTTAAACCCTTGGCGGAGCTGACGGGGACTGTACATAACTCCTTTTTGACCCTTTTCCTCTACCACCAACTTAAGCATTTTCTTTCCTCGTCCGGGGCTCTCGCTGGGGGTGCATGCTCTCCCACCGCTTTTGAACG